>DVZL01000153.1:0-28374 GCA_018236625.1 Lasaia peninsularis
AAACAAACTCCCCGGCAACCAGATTATAGCTTCACTAGTTTGTACTACCACCGTTTCCAAACCTAGCCAGTCAGGAGTTCATCAGGAGCCTTCGGAGATAAAAGGCGTAACGGTACTTTTTTATACAATTTTGTTCCATACTTCTATGGAATATGAAACTCGTTCTATCTCATTCTCATCTCAGGCCGGCTTGTTTTATCATTGTCAACTCTACAAAACTGGTAGAACGTTCCACCTTAAAATCACGTTTGTCGTATGGGCATTTTGTTATATATATAGGCAACATAAATATATCATCTGTAAAAATTTCAACTTTATGAGATTAAATTTGGTGAAATACGGACAGACGGACAGCGGAATTTTAGTAGGTAATAAGGTTCTATAGTTATCCTTTCGGGATAGGACTTTTTAGGAGTACAATCTCCTAAATAGTACCTTTATCAGCATGCTAAAACATGATTGACGTTTCCGAATGCGAGCTATGTTATAAATTTATTAAGACCTCCAAAAACAGTCAGTGAAAGTATTGTCATAATCGGTTCAATGATTTGGGTTCACCGATTGATTAAACATAAACGAAATTGATAGTTAGATCTACTTTTAGCGATTTACCCGTTGTATACTTGTTGCATTATCGTCGGCTAATCGTGGGTGCAT
Source organism: Lasaia peninsularis (assembly GCA_018236625.1). Classification (NCBI taxonomy): domain Eukaryota; kingdom Metazoa; phylum Arthropoda; class Insecta; order Lepidoptera; family Riodinidae; genus Lasaia; species Lasaia peninsularis. The sequence continues at coordinate 658 of DVZL01000153.1, forward strand.
ATGTTTATACCTATGCCTATCTCGTTGCGGATATGTGTCTGACAATATTTATTAATAACTAGCCGTGTCCGCATCTTAACCGGCGTTTTTGTGTTATTATTTTGTTTTATAGATTTCTAAAATAAAATTAGCCTAAGCTATCCCTTATTGCATCAGCTATCTGCCAGTGAAAGTCCCGTCGAAATCGGTTTAGCCGTTTCAGAGATTAGTGGGTACAAACAGATAGACAGACAAAAATTTTAAAAAATATTACCTAACATACATATGCATTTAACAAAAAGCGGTTATTTTAATAATACACACAGAATTTTATTTCTTTGTGTAGATATTTATTTGTATACTTTACCTTTTGTATATTTATTGTTACGTAGGTCAATAATGGGTGCATATTTATGTACCTCTACCTACCTCTTCTAGTCTAATTAATTATAGCCTGGCCAAGATTTTGTCAGGCAACCCATGTTTCTTATCACATGTTATATAACCCCCTAGTACCTTGGCTAATCGTGGGTGTGTTCTAGTATATCTACTGGACTTACGAGTCGTGGATATACTAGCATACCTCTGCCACCCCTTCGGGGATAATAGGCGTGAAGGTACTTTTTTTATGTTATATAAATAAAACAAAGACGGGACCAATTTTCATAGTTTTTGATTCGTTGGATTTGTCTCAGCCCCGAATGACGGAATACATCTTAAAAACAATAAAAACTCGATGTATACAATATAGTTAGGAAAAATGAACCATTTTCAGTAAATGTCCATTTATTTAGTAGGTACATGTCAAACATTTGTTATCCATCCTGTCAAATACTGTAAATAATGATCAACATTTACGCGAGCGTTCAGAAATTTAATTTGTGTAAATTAAAGTTTCTATTTGCTAAAACGATTTCTAAGATTTATCTTATAGGTTAAATTTGTATATATTTTTTAATTTTAATTCTCTTTCTGTATGTGTCATAAATATAATAAAGTACTTTTATATATCTATCTATATATACATTAATATTTATTTTGTATCATTGTATTACGTTCATCAAAGCCTAAATTATAAATTTGTTCAGCTATAACGCAACACGACATTTATTGACTGTTATGCGGTACGAAGTTCGCCGGGTCAGCTAGTTTTTATTAAACTAAATTACCTATCGAACAATTTGTATCCAATAAACAGATCGGTGAAAGTCGATGTTATATTCGCAATATCAAGAGATTAATCATTGTTCCTCGTCATAAGCGCCGGTAGAGGGGTGCAATTGCACTCCCCTGTCTTGAAAAAAAGTACTTAAAAATCACATATTTTTTTGATGCAATATTAAAACAGTAGCCATAGAAAAACTCTGTACTTATCGAAGACAGACTGTAGAAAGAGTAGGTACTATTAGTCACAACTCTATTATTATATTTTATATTGTTTAATAATATTTATAGATGCAGATGCACCTCCCTGAAAATTATTCTGGCGGCGCCCATGTTTCCCGTATTTGTCCTTGTCCATAGTGTAGAATAGACCATCCGTCTCTTTGCTAGCTAACTTGTAAAAGTCGAGCATAGGGTAAATGGACTACCACCTCGACACAGGTGGCCTATACCTAAATAAGTTCACGAGCTCCTCAGCTACCTTTTGAATTGGATACGATAGTGGCGAGCACAAACGTTACAGCGGAATATTGCCGCAAGGTAACGATATGAATTCAGTAAGATTATACAAAATTTTGTCACCTAGTAGCAACTATTTATTAGAATGATGAGTCTGGAAATATTTAAGTTAGTCCCGATTAGTCTTTTTTTCGGATATTGAAAGTAAAATATTGAAATACTTTCAAATAATAAAAATCGGCCAAGTGCGAGTTGCATTTGCGCGAGAAGTATTCCTTACCATTATTAGTAAAAATTACAAAAAACGTTTGTTGTATTGTTTAGTCCTTTAAATATTAGTTTTATTTTGTTTTTAATATTGTTTTTAGCGGCAACAGAAACACATCATAGGTGAAAATTTCAATTTTATAGCTTTAACGGTTCACGAGTTACAGCCAGGTGACAGCCAGACAGACAGCTAGACGGACAGACTTAGTAATAGGGTACCATTTTTATCCTTTGGGTACGGAACTCTAAGAATTAAATTATCACGATAAAATGTTAATTGTTTTCAGATCTTTTTAATATCGTCGGCTAACCCCACGGTTATACGTATGCACCCACGTGTATATGTACCTCTGCTTACCCGCTCCAGGATATTGGCGTGAGGATATTTATTTATTTATATTTTTAAATTAGTTGTCTATTACGTATTCAGAAATCACAATTTCTAACTTATCAGATAGTCATATTTCTAAGACTACAACGTCGAATTGCAGTTAATAATTTTACAAAAGAATTTATACAAACGGACTGAAGACCGTTTGTAAAAAGAAATAAGCACTAAAAAAATAAAAAAGCATAGTTATATTACACAAACATTAGCTAATTATATAGTTTTCATTTGTTTATTTTTCAATACTGACTTATAGTAAAAAATAATGTAAAGATACAATTAAATACCCCAGAGCTTATAACACAAATTGATCTAACCCCAAGGTAAATAGATTATATGCTTGTGTTATAGGTGCTAGACAACGATACTAACACATACAAATACGTAAAAATATTATAATAATAGATAGGTACCAGAATAAATTTAATTTAATCAAAATAATCAACTTTAAATGCATAAAGCTTCAGTATTCGAATAAAAAACAAAATCGTAAACAAAAAATAGATGTAAACAGTTAATTAAATGAATATAAAATTAAGAAAAGTGTAAACAACCGAATATAATAACACGTATAGAACAACATTTGAAAAAGAAAAACAAATTAAAAAAGCGAAATAAAAACAACTAAAGCAGAAAAAAATAATAAAAAATACATAAAAATAAGGAATACACAAGAAAAAAAAGATAATAGATTATAAGAGTTCAAACAATGAAATAAAGCGCACTCAGATTATATTCTATAAAAATATTGTTTAAGAACACGTTTTAATTATAAAAAAACAAAACAAACTTTTAATTTTTTGTCACAGATATAAATTAAAAAGAAATACGTACCTAATTTAATTTAAGTTCACTAACATTAAACGCACTAACAAATATACGTTCATTAAAATAAAGCGCTTTTTCGCGTCACTTCGAAGTGATAATGAAAGGAAACACCGCTGCGGTGGACAGGTTGGCGTAAACTGGTGCGCATCGGAGCTCAGACTACATCCCCCTATGCGTAAGGTTTCAACGTATAATACAAATAAACTTATCATATTACTTTCAAAAGTGACAAAAATATCGATATTTGTATTGCAAATGTACGCAACATTAGAGGACAGTTAGATAACGAGCTTTCTGATATAGATATTTTTACTTGTATTCGTTTTGAAGATTTGGAAAGCTCTGTACTTCCAGTTAACGTTTTTGACAGCGTATTATTGTAAATTATTCATTATGTATATTAGTAAGTTATATCATAATTATCGCCTCTGTGGTCATGTGGGATCAGTGTCCGACATTGACGCTCGAAATCCCGGGTTGGATTCCCGAGTATAAAACAACTAGCCCTTTTCTATGAGTTTTTACATTTGTCTACTCTTTCCAAGATATATATTTCTTTTATTTTAAAGTGGTAGATTAAAAACCGATCAAGTGCGAGAAGGACTCGCGCACGAAGGTTTAAGAAAGGAAGAAACTCTTGATTTATTCTACACAGGGGTACCCGGTTACGAGGAAAAATTGAAAGAGAAAGATAGTGAACAGGCACACGGGTCTCCAAACGGTAACAGATGACCATGGCCTACAGACACCATAGATGTTTTAGGTGCGTCGCTATCCTGTGGTCAGGTTATTAGATCTTATGTCTCTACCCTCCGGACCGGAACACGACAGTGGCATTATGGCGGTAGGAATAACTAGCCTAACCTACCCGCACGAGTGGTGCTGAGCACTCTACCACCAGTGGTCATGCCCCTAGTGACACAGTTAGCCTCTTATGAGCTGCCTGGTAGGAAGGCAGTTTAATTCTACACAGAGGGCCCGAACCAACACGGGGAATTGTTAATAAGAAGACCTTGAATAGAATAGAGTAGAAAATAATTTATTTTACATGCAAGCGGTTCTTGTGACGCGTGTTAATTTTAAAATTTACTACCGGATCGGAACGCAGCCACTCAGTTAAAACATCTGGCGAAAGAAACTCAGCGGGCTTGTCTTTTCTCTTATTTTCTAAATACTCTCTTTTAAATATTCTCTTTTATAACAAGAAAAGAGATTGAAAGAGGAGCGATCAATCAATCCCAAGCATTTTCATGATCTACATATTCTGTAATATTAAGTTTAGCCTTTTTTATATAATTTAGATTTAATAGATTTTATATTTATTTATGGTACAATTTTTATATGATCTGGAAGTTTATTGTAAAAAAAAACATATACGTGGCTCGTGAAGTAAGTAAATATACTATGGAGACGAGTCACATGCACAGCAAGATTATTTTTGTTCCTTGTATTCACAATTCTCTTAAAAAAAAAACATTTTTTTACTAATATAATCATACTTGCTATGCTTGCTTTCGGACTTCGTTTGATTATTTTATTTTATACATTTCTGAAATAAAATTCTAAATTAAAAGTACCTTAATCATATGTCTGCCAATGAAAATCCTGTTAAAATCGTTCCAGCCGTTACAGAGATCAGCGGGTACAAACAGACAGATAAAAATTCCAAAAAAATTATATATTGGTATATGTAACTTGTAAACATACATATGCATTTAGTAAAAAGCGGTTATTTTTATATTTCATGCAGATACTACATTTTTTTTACTTGTATAGATATAAAATTTTCAAAGAAATATTGTTATGGTTAGTGTAAAAATATTATTGTCTCTGAACTTTCCCGGAGACCCTTAGTAGGCTCACGGGTTTAAATTGCTTTTAGCATCTTAGTTTTAAGAAAATATGAATGGTAAGTGATCTTGTGGTGGATTTGGAACGGTCATAGGCACCAGAGCATGTCGCTCCCTCGACCAGTGGCCGCGCGATGACCGTGACACCCAACCATATGCGACGTACTCCATCATTTATTACTCATTAAACACGAACTACCATCATACCGTTTCCAACGGTCAATCTTCACAGCTTATAAAAAGGATAAATAAAGATATACTAGTACCTTGGCTAACGACTGGAATTACGAGTCGTGGATATACTAGCACACCTCTGCCTACCACTTCGGGTATAATAGGCGTGCTGGTACTAAAGATAAAGTATATTTTGTTAGTGCTCTTACTTTGAAGGAATACATAGGTGGTAGAGTCCTGCAACGACACGCCCGGATTGGTACCACCGCCTTACATATTCCTGCCACAATAACGTCAGTGCTCGCCATTGTCGTGTTCTGGTTTGGAGTGTAGGGTAGCCGGAAAACATACACACGCAAGGCTTACCATCCCAGTCTCAGACTGGCAACGCACCATTTTCACCTTTGGTGTCTATAGGCGACGTGTATTTCTTACCGTAGTATACCGTAGGAAATCCGTCTGTTTGTATGCCTTCCAATGTATAAAAAAAAACAGTGAGAAAACGTAGGATTTGTGCCCTATGTGGAGACGGACCTGCCACCTGTTACATGACTGATATTGTTGGCTAATCGTAGGTGCATATCGTACTATCTGCCTACTATTTTGAGCATATAGGCGTGAATATGTTTATTTAATAAATATTTTCAGAATCGAGATAAAAAAATCTGATTTATTTGTACTTATTTGCTGGACCTATTGTATAATTTTTGAATATCTGCGACTTCCACAGACACAAGTGTAGTTTTATTTTTAACTAGCTATACCTGCGACTTAGTCCGCATTTTTATTTAAATTATTTATTTAAATTCTAAATTAAAAGTAGCCTAAGCCATTCCTTATTTAGCTTATCCAATTTTATTTATTTGTATAGATATTTTTGTAAATAATTTTAAATGAAACATTTTTGTTTTGTATAAAACATTCTTTTAACCTGTAAATTAATTAATATCATATATTGTTCATTTCCCCGAAAGGCTGGTAGGCACAAGTATATATGCACCCACGCGTAACCGACGATATTAGGGCCCACGATGTGACAGATGTGTGACGTATGTTTTGTTGTAGGTGCGTCGTTGTCCTGTGGCCAAGATGTTAGGCCTGATGTGCAAGTTTACCAACTACCTTGTCCACACGACAATAGAAATAAGGAATAGGTAAGGCGGTGGACTCCAACTCGAGTGAGATGCCGTACAGCACTCTATCACCAGTGGTCATGTTGGTAGTCAACCTATACTCGCCAGTTATGAGCTGCCTGGCAGGGAGGCAGACGATCTATTCCACACAGGGAGCGTGACCTGTCACTTTTTCGGACACCAATCCAATCTTAGTCAACGTGTTTTTAGTTAGTCGTTAGTTTCAATCCAAGATCACATCGAATACGCATACACAGAATCCGGGTCTCTTCACTATAAGAGCGCTCTTCACTATATTATGTCGAAAAGGAAAAATATCTTCTAAATTCGTAATGAATGTTCAAATTATTAAGTTAAAAGTACTGAATAGAGATTACACTCCTAACAAAAACCTGTACGGGATAATATTATGTATTACTTCTGTACTACATATTCTACATATTCATTACTACTTCCTGCCCACGGCTTCAGCCGCCTTATTTATCAAAGCGTACTTTTTTTTCGACTTATAATGCTCAAATTGTTAAAGCTTGTGTACAATCATACCCTCTTTTTAATGTAGTCGGTAAAAAGTAGCTAATGTCTTATGTTATATTTAATTATTATTTAAATTATCTTATTGTATAATACTGTAAAATTTCATCAATTTCGTCCAATACTTTTTGAAGGAGTAACAAACAAATAAACATACAAACTTTCGCATTTATAATATTTATATAGGACTAGCTTTGCCCGCGACTTCGTCCGCGTTTTTATTTAATTTTGATACCAGAGCTCCTTTTAAGTTGGTGCATATTACTTAATTGACATAAATTGACTTGTTTGTTTGTTAACAGATTTAAATGAGATGAACACTAAATGTTCTGTAGACATATTAAAACATTCACGATTAGCCAAGGTACTAGGGCCCATGATGTGATAGGTGGCAAGCCTATCGCCACTTCGGGCACATTCCAATACAGGGCAATGTAATGGTTACTCTGAGTAATCTGAAATATATTTGATCATGACTTTTTGTTGCAGTTTTACTGCGTTTTAAATATTTTTTATCTTCATGGTTCGTATCTTAGGTTTTATTGAGTTTATGGTATATTAGGGTGCATGACATCGGCTCATTTCCTGGCCCCGTCGTGGTCCGATGGCGTCGTGCACCGTTCGGCTGTCACGCCGATTGGTCTCGTATTCGTGTACACGCATATTGTGTACCTGTTGCTCAGATAATTGTACATCGCTTCTAAGCTTACGTAATACTTTCACGCATTGTTTTTAAATGAATTGAGAGAGAAATTGAGATTAAGAACTTTTTAGTGCCCACGCCTGTTTATGTTCTTTTGTGGTAAATGTCGCCATTGTTTTTGGATAAATGTTATGTGATATTATTTTTTATTAAGCTAAGGTTATGATAGTTTTACAAGAGTTTGGAATGAATGACGTTTAGGATATCTGTATAAATAAAAATTGGAGTGTTTGTATGTAAAATTAAAATAACCGCTTTTTACTAAATGCATTTGTATGTTTATTGTTTACAAGGTGGTACATATACCAAAATAGTATTTTTTAGAATTTTTGTCTGTCAGTTGTTCTGTTTGTACCCGCTAATCTCTGAAAGGGCTGGACCGATTTTGACGGGACTTTCACTGGCAGATAGCTGATGTAATAAGAATGTGAAGGCTTTGATTTTAGAAATGTATAAAATAAAATTAATAAATATTGTCACGCCCATATGCACGTAGAGGTAGGCAGAGGTACATATGCACCCACGTTAAGCCGACGATATCACAAGTATGCAACGAATAAATCGCTAAAGCAGAGTTAACTATCAATTTCACTGGCACAGCTGGTTATTAAATAAAAGATGGCTGAAAAATATTACGTATTCGTAGAATGAACCATCAGCCTATGAGCTCGCAATTGGCGAGGTTAACTGGGTCCCTCTTAACAAGACCACCAGGCAGAGAGTTGTGCAGTAATTCCGTCGGTTAGGGATCCATTGCCTTACCTATTTATGACAAAATGACATTGTCGTGTTCTGGTACGGAGAGGGTAGCCGGGATAGCTATCAGGCCCTAACAGCGATGCACCTAGGTACATCACCTAAGTATTGTGTTTCTAACAGAAGAGCCGTGTGCATGTTCACTGCCTTACCTTGTAGAAAATAAGCTATCTCAGTTTTTCTGGAATCTTTTGCATTAATTATTATGACTTGTCTATTAATGGTTTCTTTGTAGTAAGCAATCGTATCGTAATACTAATATTATAAATGCGAATGTAACTCTGTATGTTACGCTTTACCATTGAACCGATTCAAATTAAATTTGGTACATAGATAGAGTTGACCTTGAGGAAGAATACAGGAATTAGGAGACTTTATAACCGATTAAATTAAACAGTCTTAAAAAGGGTATATTTTTACGCTATAGGTATTATAATTCGGAAAAATTTTGGCCCTTTGAAAGTTATCTGTATTATTAAAATAATTAAATGAAATAAATATTACTGAACAAATTACACTAATTGATCTAATCACAAAGTAAGCAAATTAAATGTTTATGTTATGGGTGATAGACAACGATACTAATACATAGAAATACTTAAATAGATACAGGAATAAATTTAATGAACACTCAGACCCGGAAATGCAGACTTCTAAGTTCATCACACAAATGCCGGTCTCAGTCGGGAATCGAACCCGAGCCTCGCGGATTGTCGATGGGGTTAGTTGCTAAACAAGCAGATGACCTTGAACATGGGCAATTTTTCATAAATTGTAACTAAGAATCATCTCGATCATGTGACCTTTAAAAAACATATTACAATGGGTTCATTATGTCTAGGAACTACGATGCTACAGGCAGACATACACACACGTTAAACTCATATATTTACACGTTATACTCATATATACATATATTTTAATGTTGGGGGTTAACAGCAACAATTTCGCATTTAAAATTTCGTCACTTTACCGTGTGACCATTGATACGTTCCGATCCGTCCACGTCGCCTGCTTTGAGAAACCACAGAGCATTATATTCGCTCGTATCTTTTACTGAAGCAATAAAACAATCACATTCTCATAATTATTTTTTATTATTTTAAGTAATTAGGTATATTGTACAACTTTTTAACATTGCTATGACTGGTTTTCTTATCGTAAAAATAAATCTAGCATCCAACGAGACTCATAATATACAACTATGTTTTGAGCTGAAAATGTATCTATAATTATAACCACTCCGAATAGGGCACTCTCAACAACGTAGAGAATATGATAGTTTCGAAATTTCTAGATTAAAATCGAGGAAACATAATAAGAACATAAAAGTCTGAGCAGAAAGAACTTTTGAATTTTTTCTTTTATTGGTGTGTAGCACAAATTGAAGCCGTATTTGTAGTGAAGGCTTTAGGTACTAATATCTATAAAACAAATTATGTGACGCTTCTGTTGATTTATTTAATTAGTTATTTTTATTATTATATACTTTGAAAAGAATAGTAATTTCGGCCATACACACGAGATCTACAAAACTAAAGACGTGCACTAATTTATAAGAGGAACGATTCTTAAGTTATATATTTTGTTTTAAGTAAATATCTAACACTTATTTTTTAATTTTTTCATCAGATTTTCATACTTATATTATTTAATGTTAAATTAGTTCATATAATCACACAGAGTACCATTGAGTAGGCATGACTTTAAGTTTTGAAAATTCTTCATTTTTTATCTGAAATAACAATTTTATTTCGTTAATCATGCATGAATATAAATAAGTTTTTTAATTAAAATGTATCTTTGTCAGCATCTAATTTTAGTATAGTGTAAATTTTAAAGCTATTTCAATACTTTTCACTATAAAAGTAATATAACTGCTTACATTGTATGATAGTTTTCGAATTCACGATGCATAACTCATTTCAGTTAAATGTAAGCTGTAGGTACCCGAGGAGACATTCCACGACCAAATAAATCGTGTATTATTGGTGGGCGGTGTCAAGAGTCTCCGAAACCGGCGTGTTTATATACAGTAATAAATGTGGAGCACTTGCCATTCTCTATCTACCACGAACAGGACGTGGCGTGGAGATATATAAGTATATACAATTTATAATTCAGAAATAATATAATTTTTTCAGGCCGTGTATTTAATAATAGTAGGCTCTACTGCTTTACTGTTCTGGATGAGACACCATCTGTCGTATTCTCATCGGTATGAACCACGCTTATTTTAGGCAAGAATGATATCTTGGATTTTGTGGAATCTTGGAAAAACAATTCCAAGATCAACAAACAATGTAGGTATATGTCACTTGTATAGGTAAATCCATGATATTTATATATGTAAAAGAAAGTTGAGTAAATATTTATAACTCAAGAACAGTTGGACCGATTTGGCTAAAAATTAATGGGAAGGTAGCTTAAAACCAGGAGACGAAAATAGGATATTATTTTATCCCATTCTGTTCCGTACTGGTGAAATTTTGTGTACATATCGGATAGGAATCGGTCAACATATAAATATATAAAAGAGTTACAAAAAGTCATTAAAGAAAAAGAGCTATGACCAAATGTTAAAATTATTCCCGAAATGGTAGGCAGAGGTACATACATATGCACCCACGTTTAGCCAACGATATTAGGTTTCATGATGTCACAGGAGGCAAATCCATCGCCATATCGGGCACAAGTCCCAAAAACAAATTTATCGGTAATAAGGAAAGTGTTAGGAAACAGCGTCTTATGAATTGTAATAATAATTATTTTACTTTTTAAATAATATTTAAAGAGAAATAGAATTCTTAGCCTGTAATAATCTGGGAAAATAGAACTAAAAGATGCTTCAAATTGATGTCAAAAGTTTAAATAAATAAAAAATCTATGGAGTGGCGTTGAATCTGTGCTAAAATCTTTTACTATGAATATGCTCATCTACATCTTCCAGGTGTTTATCATACCTGAGAAGATTCTAGATAATAAAAGCTTTATTTATGTATCACATCCATATTATTTAATGTATGTAAAGACTTCTCGTTATTCTAGAACATTCTAGATCTTTCGCTAACGATCTTATATTTTTAAACATAAAACGAAAACCTTTTATATTAGATTTAGAATCAGTTTCTACACTGTACATGTATCATTACAGCTAAAACATTATTAATTATATTACATTAAAACATTTAGTTTTGTGTTATTATTAGTATCTACTAACACAAATCCATCACATTTTTTAGAATATCAGTTGTTTCCATTACTTTCATGTCTATAACTGTAGAATTCATATATCTATACATTTTATCTAACATCTTATTAATAATTAAATATTAAAATAGTTTTAGTCGATTTGTTGATAAAATCTTTTAGTTTATAACAATACATGAAACTGACAATACATATTGTATGTAGACGTAAAATTTCACGATAAATATACTTATTATTAATAATCAACTCTAATACTCAGATTTACGATACGAATTTTAAAATAATGTCATTGTAAATACTTCGATTTGACTAGAATCAATCACTACCTTCCATTCGCGTGTACAAAAAATAATCTATTTTATATATTTTTTAGTCAGTAACCAATTAGTTATATTCATATAATTAATTGGAGTAAGAAAAAATATTGTCCGTTAAAATCTTTTGAAGATTTTTCATAGATTTAATATACCACTATACTTTAGAAACAAGGTGATGATTATATTATTAAAGATAATGTAATACGACCACATTAATACGTTTAACTACGTAAGCTTATAGCGATAGTGAAATAGTTCAATTAGAATTGACAAAACTTCACTTACATAGTTGATAAATTTTATTATAAAATAGATAAGTACTTAGTTTTATTTCAAGTTCAATGACTATCTAGTGTCAAAAATCAAAATAAAATTTAAATATATTTTTATCAAAATCAAATTAAAAGGTACCAACCTGACAAAATATTTTAAAAATTTGGAGATTACAATTATTCGGGACATGCTTGATACAATTAGAAAAGGGAGATAAAAATTAAAATCACTCGAGTAAGAAGAAATTTTTGTCCTTTTTTCAAGTTTGATATAGTCTTTGACAGTTGAAGAGAATTCGAATGTTCTCACTACTAACCTCACTGCTGGTAATTTCGCTGCACGGTAACTAAACATAGAAAAGAGATAGAAAAAAATGAAAGAGATAGAACATTTTAGTCACGTCCAATAAGTCAGAACACAATAATCTGTACATCGTTTAATCGAAATATTCTGAGGTATATACTAAATATCTTTAGTAATGTCATATTCAATCTAACTTGATAGGACTATGTTTTTAACTCTTTATTTTACTTGCGTTGACAAAATATAGCTATAATTTAAAATATCTTTAGTTGGCGGCAGCGGAGTTGCCAGCACTGTCAAAGCAATATCCACTAATATTATTTTCAGATTTTACACGTAGTTAAAATGGTGGAGATTAATTATAATGGTTATTTTCAGGTGCAACAAGCAATTTACCTTAAGCAAAGTAAATATATACCTTCTGGAAATATTGAAGACAATTTAACGAAGAATGTGAATAAAATTGTTAAAGCAATAAAATGGAAAATCGATAAATTTTGTATTTGTAAATTAAATTAACAGACTTTGAAAAAATGTTCATAATAGCACCAAGCCTTTTTCTCACTTTGCTATAATTACATATAATGATAATAATACATATCTCATATGCTTTAATTACAAAAAAAATGTAGTGTATTAATTTTTAGTGCCCTGCAATTTTGTAAAGTATGATCTAAAAGAGAAATGAAGTAACTAACAATATTGAAACTTATATAATAAATAGAAATAGTATCTTTTAAAACTAGACGCTATTTACAAGAGCTTGGAATGCTACAAATTTTTACATGATTAATGTAAATATTTATAGATTACTAATAGATTATTTACATAAAAAGTTAGATTTTATGTTCCGAAAAAAATAATTAAGCGATTTCGTTGCATTATGTTGGTCGGGTTTTAGAGACAGACAATATTTTGCTTACAAATTCACATCCTCGATATTGCTACAGATATTATATTCAAAATCCGATAATATCAGAAATACATAACATTATAATGAAAAAGCGTTATGTTTTGCAGAAATTTATAAAACCAATTAATATAAATAACTATTGACTACTCACAGAGTAAAGTAATAAGTTTCTACTGTATTTTTTTTCAATCTGTTTTTTTATATTTTATTGAGACTGGCTAAGATCTATGGCCATTCTGCCTTTTTTACTTAACTATTAACGCACAATTTTTTTTTTCGTAATATTTTGATCTAAAATTGGTTGCGTAAGGTTTTATTTTGCAATTATATCTTTTGCCGTTTTTTTCTTTTTTTCTATCTCATTTGTTTTAATTGGTTTGAAAATTGATCATTTATGGATTCATTAAAAACGACAAACGTAATTTTTTATGGAAGCTCATTTTTTTATTAGTGTCATTGTAGATTATCATCTTAATGAATCGGACATGATTATTTCTGTTAATGCGCTAGTATGAATCAATCTAGATGTACAAAAATGTTATTTGCATATTACATTGATTTTAATGTATTTAAATAAGTATATTTTTATTTTAAAATACTGATATTACAGGCCTATTTTTTTAGTACTTGCATTTTACTCTGAACTAATAACTTTAGTGGTTAAGGAGATAATTAGTAATAATATTAAATTAAAAAAAATGAAATCAGTGAAATAATAGTTTATAAGAACATTTTTATAAACAAATCTCTATTATAACAGATGACCAAGAAATATTTCCATATTATGATATTAAGATAGTGCCTTTCTCGGACAAACAGAGATGTCGCAAGTGTCGAAAGTTTTATGGACTGGTGCAATAGGTGGCAAACTTTGAAATTATCGTATTCTTCGGATATAATGTCCATTTTTAAACCTATTGTGGTTTATTAAACTTTAACATTAAATATTATAATCTATAAAATATTGTGCGAAAAACATTCACGCGTCTATAATAAAAGTGATGAGATTCTATTAATTCAGATTTTTTATAATTAGACTTCAAAATTCATTCAAAAATTCTACAATATGGGTAAATGTAACAAAAAATTCTACAAGTGTCATCGTCGTAGTATATGTATAATACGTTCGCGTTAAGAATGCAGTATTTCATCGGGGTAAAGTATATTATTATTATTGATAAGACACAACCGTTTTGTACAAAATAATGATTTCAATTGGTCGTCCAGAACTTGACCCTCCAATTTTGATTGGCTAATAAGCCAACGGGCAACGATATAACACTGCATTTTTAACTCGAAAGAAATGTACGTATATCTTTGAAATGGAAAGTGTTTTAATATACATACTACACAAGTATACATATTTCACTACTCCTAAAATGGATATTATGGTGTGCCAAAAAATTGTACATATTATAACAAATATAGTTCTGTTTAATGCCAGCTTAAAATAACTACCCAATAGCGTTTAAAAATGCAATATTCCAATTAGGAACAATGGCCGTTCTATCTTGCACTGATTATATAATTTTACGCTCAAATGCTTGAAGCTAAAGTTACATCTGGACATTACACTCCTAACGACCTGTCCCGAATATGTCATATTTCTAGCTTTTTCTAAACTGACAAAGTTAAAGTACCTTCACGCCTATTAAAGTGGTAGGCAGAGGTGTGCTAGTATATCCACGACTCGTAAGTCCAGTAGATATACACTAGAACACACCCACGATTAGCCAAGGTACTAGGGCCCTGATGTGATAAGTGGCAAGACTATCGCCACTTCGGGCACATTCCAATCCCGGGCAATGTAATGCTTACTCAGAAAAATCTGGAAAACGTTTAAGAAAAGTTGCCCGACCTGAGAATTGAACCCGGGACCCTACGTGACTAATGGTCTAAACAGGCGACACCTGTACCGTTACAACACAACGTTATAAATGTATTAAATCTAAATTATTAATACCTATAAAAACGTAAGCATAATATTGCAGAATATGTAGATGATAAAAATGCTTAGGATTGATTGCTCCTCTTTCAATCTCTCATTTTTGTAGAATGTAAAATATATGTATTTAGAAAATAAGAAAAAAGACAAGCCCGCTGATTTTCTTTCGCCGGATCTTTTTAGTGAGTCGGCCGCGTTCAAAACCGGTGGTAAATTTTAGAATTATAAAGATGCGTCACAAGAACCGCTTGTAATGTGAATCTATGTGAATCTATGTGAAAATATTCTAAAACAAACCAGCCTTTTGAGAGTGAGATAGCTGGCACTATTAGAATGAGATAGATGTTTAATACGGCGGACGAGTCGCTGTTAGAAGTGTAACAGATAGAACCTTTAGTTTCATGCTCGAATCTATTTAAAATAGAATGATCTTTGGGTGATTTTCGAATTATTCATAACTAGTCCGCTTATTGTGGAACAAACTTAATGAAAACAAATCATCTTAATACTAGGTGCCGATTACTTACAATTTTGATAATTGATTACTGAAATAGGGCTTCAAAAACACCAGAGGATGGTATACCGTCGCGAATATCCGAGGACTCAATAGTGTTATTTGTAATTTATCAAAGAAGAATAGTGTTGTAAACGTGCAAATGTGAAACTAGCGGGTTCCGTATCTGCTACTGGCCCATCCATAATTACATTGCACGATTTCACTATTTTTACCTATATTTTCTTTCATCTTAACCTTATCCCGTATTATATCAGATGATATCTGGTTCGGCTACCTAATCTTGGGGATTTGACTAGGACACCAGTTTTTACGCAAAGCGACTGCCATCTGAACTCTGCAGGCCAGAAGGGAAACTAGGCTCAAACCTGGATTAGATCGAATTCAATGAATATAACTAAACTTACTTCTCATATCACTTATGTCAGAGTCCCAAACTCTCCTAAGCTTATTACACTATGGATGAGAATTTTAGGCCTCTGGTATTTCACGTTGCTGTTTGCTGCTGTGTCAGCTTATTACGGATTCATTTAACACAGAGAATAGTGACGTCATCAACGTCTTCGAATTATTGGTTGAAAATTTCTGATTTTCCATATTATAATATTCTTAGCTCAAATTTATATCAGAACTTTTGTAATTTACAACCAATTAAGACAGTCCACTTGCAAATATATTCGTTTTAGAAGAAGTATTTGCGGACAAACTCCGTATTTCATATGACGTTTATAACCCAGGCGATATGGAGTAGGCATCTGCTTCATTAAAACCTAGCAAAGGCTTATTCACATGGCAATCGCAAGTAACAACATGACCCGCAGATATTTTCGATGGTTTATAAAAGGTTATGATTTAAATCAGATATCACTAGTGTAATATTACGGTTGTGGGTTCGGTGGTCGTAGAACGGTGATGCATATTGAACCGCGGAGTATCCGAAGAAGGTCGATCACTTCAGGTGTCTTCATAGATGTAACATTTTCATCATTTACCTGGGAATGTAGAAAAAACATAAAAATAATATTTTTAATACAAAGGTACATACTGAGCTAAGACTCTTAACACCACCCTCGAAAATAGGTACTCAGGTACCCAGACGAGTTTCTGCATAGCGCTCTACCACCAGTGGTCATATTGAAAGTGACCCAGTTATCCTATGCTCGCCTCTTACGAGCTACCTGGTAGAGAGGCAGATGGTCTATACTACGAAGTGTACCCGAACCAACACGGGATGAAAAGTTAATGCGCATAATTAGTAATTATTTATTAGTGATAGGAATACGCGTAGGTAAGGCGGTAGATAGGGCTACAGACAATAGTTTATTCACTCTTTTTATATAGTTTACACAAAATACATTTCTGAACGCAAGCCTGATATCTAATCTCCTTCCTCTGCCAACCTACTTTATACTATTTACTTTTATGTTTTTATTACATTGACTTATGTCAAAATATATTGTCACTATATTTTCTTAAAGTAAATTAAAGCCAAGTTTTCGGTGGTTTATCGTATCATTTATAAATCAATTTAATTTACTTAAGATATGACACACGAAAAATCTACGACCAATGCTTTTGCTAAATATCGAAGGAAGAGTGAGCCACGATGGAGTGGAATGTGGATTTCAAAAAATATTAACATGCCTACTGTTAATCATTATATACAGTAGATATTTAAAAGGATGGACAACAAATGTTGGCAAAATCATATTGCGCAACCAATTGCAAAAAACCAGCAGTTAAAAGAAGAAGAAGAAATGTTTGACATAATATTAAACATTTATTGAAAATTATTCATCTTCCTTACTCATGTGTTCACCAAGTTTTCATTGTTTTTGAGATCTATTCTGTTATTCGGAGAAAAATCCAACGAATCAAAAACAATGAAAATCGGTTCAGCAGATCTCGAGTTATAAGTGTTTGAACCAACCCGACTTTTTTTTATATACATAGAGATTAACATAAATTAATGAAATAAAATCGTGGAAGAAGTCGCGTGCACAGCTTGCCTATTACGATTATATACACTTTAGCCTAAAGATTTTTTACATCAAAAAAGTGAAACCGGTCAGCTATTACAAAATAATTTCCAATTATAAGTAATACGTTAAAAAGTACATGTATTTTTCATTTAAAATATGAATCTTATTGTCATTTCTAATAAGGCGCTTTGAACACGACGGGGCGGGGCGGGCTTTTTGTCCGCGAAGCAATAAACATCATATCTGCCCGTCGATGTCTGCAGCTGTCCTCGCCGCGTACACAAAGCACACTTCGGGTGGATCAGTCAGTTCAGGACGTTCGCTAGCCACCCTGTGCCACCGTCTGCGTTACTGCATATAAACTGGATCGTCTGATCCGCGGCTTTTTTGCCCTCTGTGTGCGTTAGTAATATAGGATTCCCTTTGTGCTATTTTTCGCGGCGAAATTGACCGGCCTGCCCCGCCCCATTGTGTGCAAAGCGCCTAATTCTAGTGAGACACTACAGGGGATTTAGAATGAGCACTATCGTCTCGAAACGATTGCGTCGTTTTGCGCGATTTGAAATGTCAAATTCAAAAATCCTTGTACAATTTTTAAAGTTTGACATTTCAAATCGCGCAAAACGACGCGATCGCGTCGAGACGATGGTACCCGTTCTAACCCCCCTGGTAATACTCCAGTTACCTGTAGTATGACGTCACCGCGGCGGAGTCGTCCGTCCCGGGCGGCGACGCTGTCGGTGTAGACGGCCGAGATGTAGCTCTGGCCAGACTCGGGGTGGCTCTGGACGCTGAACCCTAGGCGACTGTTCCACCCGCGGTTAAGTTCAACTGTCATTATCTGAAATTATTATTTTTGAAAAATTAATAAATAATAAATTAACACCGAAAGAAACTTTTTAGAAAAAGCTTTTATTATTTTTCGAGTTGCTCTCGACAAACCATTTCATTTGATACCCATATTGAAAAACAACTTTTCTGCCATCTTGGTTGGTCCGCCATAATGGATTTAGAATGATGTCATACTTTATAATGCATTGTCATCCAAACTAAACGTGTATTTAAAATTTCAGCTCAATCGGATGACGATATCTACTTCAAAATTGAATTCTAACATTCCACCCGAAATACTTACATACATACAATGCAAGTTAAATAAAAGCTTTTAATAATAATTAGTAAGTAGGTACTATGAAATATAGTAACGTATAAAACAAAAAAAACAGGTTGAACTCCGAGTGTAAAAGTAAAAATTCAAATATTAACGGTGGCCACTTTACACGAATTGATTTGATTGCCAGCAACTCGCCCGGGTAGGGATCCACCGCCTTACCTCCTGCCGAAAAAAATATATTGCCGTGTTGCGGTCCGGAGGGTAGGGTAGCCGTTAGACTTTCACATACGGTTTAAGGTCATGGATTAACTACAGGACAACGACACATCTACAACATTTATGGTGTCTATAGGCCACGGTTGTCTCTTACCAATTGGAGATTCTTGTGCTTGTTCAATGTTTTATCCCATAAAAAATAAGGCACCTGCAGGCCTTGTAGGCAACTGAAGCTCTCATTAATTACAGGCGAGAGTAAATTTACTATGTCACCAAAAAAATACCGCACAACGAGAGTTCCATCAAGATTTTAAGAAAGGGTACCCACTAAGTGCCTAACAAAAGGCTTCACACGTCAATGCTTTCTCTATGGACTTACTTCTACTAATGGTCACGTTTAAGATACCTACTTAAAACTCAGCCTTCTTTGTGTGCCTTCCAACTATACAAATAAATAATAAATAATAATAATAATATTACTGGACAAATTACACATATTGATCTAATCCCAAAGTAAGCATATTAAATGTTTGTGTTATGAGTGTTAGACAACGATAGGTACTAATACATAGAGATACTTAAATAGATATTAGAATAAATTTAACAAACACCCAGACCCGGAAATACAAACATCTATGTTCATCACACAAATGCCTGTCCCCGTCGGGAATCGAACCCGAGCCTCGCGGTTAGTCAATGCAGTTAGGCGTGTACGCTAGCCACTCGGCCAACGAGGCGGTATAAAATTGGAGTGTCTGTATGTAATATTAAAATAACTGCTTTTTACTAAATGCATAGGTACGATATACCAAAAATATTTTTCAATATTCTTGTCTGTCATTCTGTCTGTTTGTATAACTGTCTGTTTGTTCCCGCTAATAATTGAAACAGCTGGATCGATTTTTATGGGAATTTCACTGGCAGACAGAATTTTATTATAGCTAGTAAAAAATATATCCTACGGTCGGTTCTGTGCTGAGAATTTGTTGAGCTGGCTCTGGATCGACGTTCTCTTTCTGCTCCGCATCACAAGTGGCGTCTTCACTCGGGAATGGTTTCACTTTTCTCTCGTTATCTGGCGACAACGCGACACCTTTCCACTTTTTTAAGCCTGAAATTGAATTTCTTGGGTTGTTATAACAGGTTCGAAAATAGATAATTTGGGGACAAAGGCCGTGAAAAAAACTACACATCTATATTCAGGAATGTGGTGGCAGAGGCACATACGAAACTTGGAATGACTTACTACTCAGAATAATGTGAAAAAAATCCAAGAATAGTTGCCCAACTTGGGAATTGAACCGCGATTAACGGTCTTAACAGGCGTACCGTTACACCAAGGAGCGATTAAATAATAGATGAATAAATATTGATTTACCATCCTCTTTGTGTCCGTCTGAGGCACTTTCACTGGTGGAGCTATGTAGCACTGCACTTTGGTACGTGGGGTTCGAGTGCTTGAATCTTTCATCGCTGGACAATTCCGCCGGCATCGACACTGGTTCATCTGAATCCACTGGAAAAGCTGGTTCATTTAGTTTATATACCAGTTCTTCTTGGTATAAATTCGGCGCATCCAATGTATCATTGTCCAAATTATTCAGCTCGAATCCGTGTGGTGGAACTATAAGAACGTTAATATTCTTAGTTACTTTTTGAAGGTATATAATATTTTTATTTCGCTTAACCTATATTTTCAATCAAAATAGTTCCATAAATATTCAAATTCCACTTTTTTTTATGATACGGACTAACTTGTTGCTAACCGAGTGGCTGTTACAACTTCACCGGACTTTTCAAATTCCACAGATTACAGAAATCCTATTTCATTACGTGAATTACTAAAATTTCAATTAAATTAATACATACCCAAACATTTTAACAACGTTGACACAATGTCTTTATTAATAGTGTACAATATATAAAATAAAATATTGATTATGTTACCATAAAATGATGATATTACCTTTAAATATTTTTTGATAATAAAGCAATAGTACGTACCTATATAAACATATATAATGTTACTATGATATAAAAATTATATTTTACTATAGATGAAGTAGGTGTATATGAAATTAAAGCTTAACTTACACTAAAGAATTATAAGTAGTTATAGTATACTTGTACATAATTCAATGATAGTTAAAGATTGCGCTGCTTGTGTGTTATCAAATATCAAGCATGGTTTGAATGGTGTGCTACAGTACTAATATGGTGGTGAACTTTAGGTGTGTTAAAAATTGGAAGTGTAACTATTAATATACGGATCTAATTTTACTGGTGTTTAGTTTCTAAAACGCTTACTTCTTTTAAACGCTTATCGTTTTTTCGACTTAGGTAAAAGAGTCAAAACCTGTTTAGTGCTGCCAGATTAGTTTGTACGTGACATTTCTACAGACTTTTAATATATTCATAGGAATAAAAAATATAATCACACCTAATATCCCCTTACGGGTCGGCAGAGATACATATGTGGTAGGTGGCAAGACCGTCGCCACACAAATGGACACAAATCTCTGGTTTCTTCACGATGTTTCCCATCACCGTAAGAGCGCTCAGAAAATGTACTTAGGCACATGGCGTGGTTCGAACCTGAACTACCGAAATTTAAGTCTGAAGTGCGTACCACTATATCACCGAGGCTTTTTATAAAACCATACAAATTACATTGCCCAAACTAATTTAACATGATAAGACGTTTTATGAAGATCAACAAACAAATTTGGATTTTATAGTATTTAAGGCTATATATATTAAAAAAAATTGTAATTACGAGTTGAAATCGATAGTAAAATGGATAATATTAATAATTACAAATGAAGTTTCACCGAATGGCGAGTATGGAAGGTGTGCCTACTGGATGTGCTAGTAAAATCCTTCAGACCGTCCATTTGCTGGTTGGATTTATATGTTTCTCTATATTTATAAATCAAAACTGATCGAAAACGTGATGGTTAGCTAAACCACATTTAAATAGAAAGTAGCTGAGCGACCGAACTTGGTTTGGTAGTTATTTTTTGTCAGATAGCTTATTTTGAAAAAATCGCCATCTGACGGTAAGTCTATGAAATTTCAGTCAGTACTATTTTACACTAAGTGCTACCAACAGGGTTGTATAGATTTCGTGATTTTCCCAATTTCTTAAGACCTAGACCCCTATTTCCCGAATTTCAGCGAAATCGTTAGAGCCGTTTCCGAGATCGCCGGAATAAAAAAATAAATATACAAGAATAATTCATTTAAAAGTTTTAAATAGATACGTAACTCATATTACTAATAAAATTAACTATATAATTTTCTTTATCATTCAAACTATCTGTCCCGCTACCGCTTAAACCCGCGTCTTCATCTGATTTTTTATTTAATTACTTTATTTTAAATATTTCTAAAATAAAAGTTACCTAAGCTACTATTTATTATATCAGCTATAAGCAAGTGAAAGTCCCGTCCAAATCAGTTCAGTCGTTCCGGAGATTATTTGGAACAAACATACAGACAAAAATAGTAAAAAATATTATCCTAATATATAAGATTTTAATACCTATAAAACGACTTAATAGTATTAAAATCTATACAAACTAAAATTATTTTTTATCCGCTTGTCTGTTTGTACCCGATAATCTCTAAAACGGCTGGATCGATTTTGACGGGACTGACAGACACCTGATGTAATAAGGAACAACTTAGGTTGCTTTTATTTAGTTAAATTAAAACCCAGACGAAGTCGTGGTCAAAGCTAGTGACAAATCATATTTAGGCGTTTGTTGGGAAAGCAATTTCTATGAAATGTGTACTAAAATTAATACGGCCAATTTTAATGTGTGTATTTGCCAAATACACATTGATGAAGTGTCGTTGTTTGTTTAATCTGTGCTTAAAGTTAGATATTAACAAACATATTTATATGGATATGTATATAAACATCTAAACAAATAAATAATATTGTAGTGACTGTATGTAATAAAAAAATAACCGTTTTTTAATAAATGTACATGTAGGTATGTTTACAAGGTACATATACCAAAATAATATTTTTCTGCATTTTTGTCTGTCTGAATGTTTGTCTGTTTTTCTATCTGTCTGTTTTTGCGGCTGGACAGATTTTGAGGGGAATAGTTTAGGCTTATTTTTTATTTTAGAAATGTAAAAAATAAAATACTGTAAAAAATCCATATTTCCATGCTACACTACAATTTGATAATACTACAGATTACATTCATATGTTTTTTCTTATAAAACGGTATTTCGGATTGAAAATTCAAGGAGGTATGTTAATTTGTCGCGGGTAGCACCTAATAAACCTTTAAATATATTCCAGATATTTCTAGATAATATAAAATGTCGGTTAAAGTCTGACTGAGTTTTGCTTAATGTTTTTTTAGTACATCATGTTTTTTGGAATTCTATTTATTAATAACTATGAAAATTGCTTACTGATGAAATATGAATAATAAAAATATTCTAATGATATTGTTGGAGGTTTTTATTCAATGAAAACACGATTAAAACGACATTTTCTTAAACTAAAACCTAGCTAGATCGATTTATCCCCCGAAACCCTCTAAATATCGTTATAGCCGTTTCCGAGATCTTTGAATTGCTCGTTTAAAGGTGGTAATGGTCTTCCATCAGTTTAGATTTAAATATAGAGAACGTCTACAATGGGCGAGGTTATGTTGCATCAGGGCAATTTATCGTAGGGGTAAAGCATATATAGGTACTATCTGGGGATTACACTTCCAACAACGATCCGTCTCGAATATATAGCTATGCAATCTCTTTCTAAACTGGATTTCTCTTCCCGCCAGAAACAAATCGGCGTTGTGAGAGGGAGATAGCCGGCTTTATAAGAGTTAACATTGCTACATATTCGAGACAAATCATTTTTAAGATTGTAAATAAAAACAAATATCAACACACCTATGCCTATGAAATGTTAGGCAGAGTTACATATACACGATAGCCGACGATGTTAGGTCCCATAATGTGACAGATGTTTTTTTTTTTATTTTTTATGGGTTAAGACAGCGAACAGGCACACGGGTCTCCTGGTAAGAGACAAACGTGGCCTATAGACACCATATAATATGTTGTAGATGCGTCGCTGTTTTTTGTTTAGGCTGTTAGAGCTTATGTGGAAGTCTTATAACTACTTAACTGTCTGATACTTATAATACGGATTAATTAATAATAAGAGGAGTGGGGTCGGTTTTTAGGAGGGTAATCTCAAGATAGTATCTATAACTTCACGGGGTAAAGATAGCGTGGACCGACAGCCTCACCTGTCAGGCTTAGCTTTTGTTTCCTACAAGTAGGCGGTGCCGTTGGGCTGGCAAGCGCTACGGTGCGTTGCCGCTGCGTTTCTGGTGCGGCTAAAACTTTTATTTCAGATTCGGTAAAAGCTTGACTTGTTGATTGTTCAGATGTCGAAGTCGGCACTTTCTCTTGATTTATCGCTTGTTCGTTTGCGTTCGGTTTGATGTTATGCGTTTCAGTAATTTGCTTTACTCCAGTGTATTTGAAGCTCGGTGATTTGTATTCTGTTTCAAGTGGAACGGTGTGACTTGGATCTGCGTGGAAAACCTACTGCTTAAGAATTTCAGGCAATATTTGTTTCAGTGCAGTGTTTTTTTGTGTAGCGTGACAAAGTTAGTAAATCTGGAGATTAAACTGCGAACAACGAACTCTCCTGAATATGTAACATTGCTAACTCTTTTGTAACTTGGAAAGCCTCTCTTTCTGCCAGATTTATAGAGTTGACAATGTCAAAACAACAGCTGTGTTAGAATGAGATAGCCGGCCCTATAAGAATGAGATAGATGTTTAATATTGCGGACAGGTTGTTGAGTGTGATCTCCAGATAATACGTTTTCAATGTATAAATCAATCTTTGACAATTTGAAAAAAAAAAGTTTTTTTTGATAATTTGATTTATCCACCACTTTAAACGTTATTACTATTATTAGTATTAATTTTATTTAGTGTTTTTGTGTTTTATAATATTGATTTTTATTATTTTTATGTATGGTATTCCTTGTTGTTTATACATATATGTCTCATATAATATATGTATATATTTTTTCAGTATGTATTAATTTATTTGCAATTTCTTTGTTTTTATTATTATTATTTTAAATACGTAATATACATTTTAGTTAATTTTTATTTTGCTAGATCTTATGTTTTAAGTTTTTAAATTAATGAATTGTGTCATTGTTAACCATATTTTTTCTGTAATTAACTTTAATGCACCACCCATGTTTATTTTGTCTCCACTACCCTGAGGGTAAACTGGGAGCAAATGCTTATTGGCATTAAGTTCGCCTTTGTACATAATTTAGTGCAATAAAGAATTTAAATAAATAAATAAATATAAAAGAAGTGCTCGTTTAAAAGTATTAGATAAACCAAAGATTTTATTTGAAAAAAATATCTCGAAAAAATATTAAAAAAGATGCAATCCACATATAAATATATGTTACATAAATGCCATTTTAACAAAATGAAATAACCTCTAAGACAATAATATTATGTATATGTTGGTGTGTTTATGTTTATAAGTATAGCTTATTTTTATGTATTGTTTGGTTATATTTGTATATGGTATAACTTATGTAGCAAGCTATTCCTATGATTTTTTTATTTGTCTAAGTTGCATTATTGTATTTTTTTTTAATTTATTATACATATAATACATATAATTATTTCTCAGTTGTCTATTGTAATTTTAGATCCACTCAAGTTTTCTTTCAGTTTTAATTAATAAATGTAATTAAATATTAACTTTAAAGCACTAAGAGAATTTGTTTATTGCCAAGTTCGCTTTCGTACATGATTTTGTGCAGTAAATTTGAAATAAATCAGGTTAAAAACGCTACATTAAACAGAGTAAAACTACAAAATTCCACAAACGACAGATTTATGTTCTTTGGTACTGAAAATGTCCCAATTTATTTTGATTTATGTAGATATATTTTTAAAGCTACAATACAGGAAAAAATCAATAACTACCTAAGTAAATAAGTAAAAAACAATATAGACAATATTTTCAACATAAAGTATAAAACAAAGTAGCTTTTTCTATCCCTATGTATACTTAAATCTTTAAAACTATGCAACGGAATTTGATGCGGTTTTCTTAAACGGATAGAGTGATTTAAGACGAAGGTTTTTACGTAAATAACATGTATAGTATACCAGTGCAAAACCGGGGCGAGTCGCTAGTAATAAAATAAAAAGCTAATAAGATATAAACTACTGTTGCTACTTAGTAATGTTATAGCACTATACTCACACAAAGGCATTGTTTTTCAAATTTAGAACACTAATTGTTTAAAAAAATGCTATAGTCCTTTTCGTATTGCCAGCAATAAAAAAATAGGTCACACTGAAAAACCGCAAGTCATTTCCTTTTTAAAATTTAATTATAAAAATTATAGACTATAAATATGTACTTTTAGGCAAGAATATTATTTAAAGACTAACAATTATGTGACTAAAGCTAACAACTTATTCGTTGTTAATTGTTGAAAATGTAGACCGCAAATAGTACAATGGTCATGTGAATTAATATGATATCTTATTGTTTTCTATACAATGAAAAATAAATAAAAAACAACGAAAAATTAAATTAAATGTTTATTTTTATGAAAATAATATGGCTTATTCAAGTATGTCCAAATCTGAGGCGAATAAGTTGAGATAAAAATACATTTACAAACTCGTAACAGTTGTTGTTATCATCACTACAAATTATAAAGCAATCACTCTTTTGTCTGTCCCCCTATGTATGCTAAAATCTTTAAAACTAAGCAACGGATTTTGATGCGATTTTTTTTAATAGATAGAATGATTCAAAAGGAAGGTTTTTATGTATATAACATGTATTAGTATACCCGTGCGAAGCCGAGGCGGGTCGCGAGTGAAACATAAAAATAAGTATCGAAAATATAAAAATTATTTTAAGCATTCGGCGAGACTTTTCTAATTGTGTACATTGTGTATATTAAACGTTAAAACATAATATGCATCCAATGTTGAAAAATATAACTAAAAAAGTCAAACAAAGATGAATTTTGGAGTATAAAAAAGCTTTTTTAATTATGGAAACAGAAATATATATTGTAAATAATACAAGACATGAAAATTTAACAACATTTTTGAAGAGGTAAAATAATATATAAACAATGTTTAGAAGTTACATTTATATAACATATAAGTAATTAATATAAAAAAATAATAAAAAAAATGGTTGCCTGTAAAGTCTTTTTCTCGGTAGAATATTTATTGATATGAATATTATTAAATTGCACAATAGGAACGAGGAATTGAATGAAAATAAGAAATGCATAAATTTTAACTACAGAAATATATTTAGTTTACTCGGCGGGCCTCTCTCTCGTTCGATGACTCATCGTAACAGACGTGAGCTAGTGTTACACTTTTTCATAAGTGACTCTATTAAGACGTTAAGACCCTATTAAGACTAAATTAAGACGTTGTCACGTCAAAAAAGCTTAAATCGAGAACAAAATCTCGATGCTAATTTTAAGAGATGGAGTGGGAACTTCAGTACTTATTCGCGCTCGTACATGCGTGTGTGTGTGTGTGTGTGCGTGTGTGTGTGTGTGCGTGTGTGTGTGTGTGTGTGTGTGTGTGTGTGTGTGTGTGTGTGTGTGTGTGTGTGTGTGTG
>DVZL01000154.1:0-28249 GCA_018236625.1 Lasaia peninsularis
GGAACACGACAATGTCATTATGGCGGCAGGAATAGGTAAGGCGGTGGATCCCTACCCGGGCGAGTTGCTGCACAGCATTCTACCACCTAGTTAATGTCACGGTGCTGGTGACAATAGATGCTGTGCTCGCCTCTTACAAGCTGCCTGGGTGGAAGGCAGATGGCCTATTCTACAATACCCCGGACCAACACGGGGGAATCAGAACAAACCGGGGCCTATGAGAATGATTGTCGGCCCTATGAGAATGACATAGATGTTTGATATTGCGAATTTTAGCTTCATCGGTACCTGACATGAATGAACGCTTGACTAATAAATGTTGCCTTTCATAAAAATTAGCACATTTTTATAATTTGTTTAAACGATACATCTTTTTCATTCTTGTTACATTAGGCTGAGAGCAAAGGCATATGGTCCATTGGGAACTGAGTGTTAGTCATTAAGTTCTATGTATTTAAATGTTGTAAATGATTGGGTAAGGTTATAGTGGTAAAGAGTATAGATGCAAGGAAAGACAAGGTTTAAATGTGACGTCAGGAAATAAAGCTAGTCATGTGTTTAAAACAGTGCTTGTTTTATTTTATTCAAACCTTTACATAATTAGTTTGGTCATTGCAAATTGAAGACCGACTTCTCCAGTGACGTATTGAGTCGAAATATGACATACATTTTAAATAATATCTCAGAATGTAAGATTAATACATTGAATGAATGAAAATACATTGTGTTAGACACTTGGAAAACGAATTTTTCTTTTGCAGGGTCCATTTGTGACAATCTAGATTTCTAATTTTCTGCAAATTGAACGATGACGACGTAATTTTTGACAAGGCTTGGCCGAGCTATGGCCACAACTGTTTACGCTTATTCGGATTACTTGTAATATTGTTACTTACACCGTGACCATCTCTATGTAGTGGAATACGGCGTCAGCTCATTGTGATTGTAACATACCTCCATCACCAACATTTTTGTTGACATTACATCACTTCTGATCATTTTAGTAAAAAAATATCAGCCGATATTCGTGTTCACACAAAAATAATAAATCTTTGCTTCCCGTTGGCCACACAATTACCACTTGTAGTGTTTAAAGGCGATGTACGTTCTTGATGTCGGGGAATACGTCCGTTTGTATTTTAATACCAAAAAATAAAAATCAAGGATTGTGATTGCATTAACCACTGGGCGGAACGATTCTTATATAAAAAGGTCTCAGGGTTTAAAATAAGTAAATAAATAAAAACCAGTCATTTCTCGTAATAAATATTATTTCAACATCGTACTATCCTAGTTAAAGTACAAATTCGGCCGCATCCGAAAACAATTTAAAATAATATTTACAGAGAAACATTAATATAAACATAACTATCAATTATTTCAATCAGAAAATTTACATACAAATAATGAACAAAATATAATAATCCCTTACTCCAAACTTGATTATTTAATATTTATACAAATCATCATTATTACTAGCAATTGGACTATATTCCATAACGCGAAAACAAATAACCGTTAATAACAACCTTTCAAATAAACTAGCTATCAGCTGTCAAGTTTAGGAGTAACACCGAAACACAAAGGCGTTTGTAATTAACTGACCCTATTCGGCCCTGCATCGGAACATTTTAGCAATATAATGTCCACGTTAATTCGCAACTTTTGTATTTAGGTACAATGACTATGTTGTATATTATACCATATAAGGCATTTTGTTTTAGTATTTTTTTTTATAAACTAGCGAAAATTTCTTATGGTAAGAGACAACCGTAACCATAGGTTACTGACGAGTTGCTTACTCGCGGCCAAACTCTAAAGCCGTGTAAATCTACCTCTAATTGAAATAATATTGCTTTAAATGTCTCGATAAGGTCCAATTTGAATTTTGGAGATTTTTAAACTTAATCACTATTATATCTAAATGATACGCAGCGACGTCGATTTATTTTTATAATGCAAATGTGTAATAAAATATCCAAGTTAAGCGGCATCGAGCACAACAATTGTGTTAAAGGAAATATCTGGTTCATACGAGTTAAAATTATAGAAGTTATAGGAAATACTAACTAAACTTAATGTAAACCATGATTTGTACAATAAAAATATGTTACGTACAATTTTATTTAAAAAAATATCTTCTATTTCTTCCGCTCTCAATTCAGATACAAATGCAAATCGTTAAGATATTTGCATACAAGATATCAGATCCCTTATCGAGATCACTGATAATACGTACAAGAGACCTTATTTGCGAACATTCAGTGTAGATAAAACAGATTTACCAAAACATGTAATTTCCGAATGTGCTCGAGATGAAGGCGTTAAGATACTGGACCAGAGACAAAGGCGGATCAAACGGTCGATTGTCTTTGGTTTGTTTCATTTTGAAAAGCTCTTTTTGTACATCAAAAATTTAATTTAAAAACTTAAGATATCAAAGAAGAAAATGAGCCAGCCTTTTTTTAATGTATTAGAATATAACAACATTTAAATAACTTTTTTTGGAAATAAAAACTATATGAAGCAAATTTAAAAATATTTCACTGCTACGTAGTAGCATACCTTTATGGTGAAAAAACCATAGAGGGTACGAAAAAGAGTAGAAAGAGCATTCGTTGTAGAGTAATAACGAAACGAAATGTAGTTTGTTTGGAACCGGCTGGTTTTAAAACATAATGTTAGTGTTATTTACAAAATGTATATTTTGTCTAGTTTAGATATGTTTCAAAATGTATTGGAATATCCAATGAAATCACAAAATACGCGACTGAATGAAATATCTTTGAGTTCTGAAAATATCTTCGCTCACGAATATAATCTTAATATTTTTTTATTTGATACTTTACTGTGAAGTAAAAAAGTCTCCTTAATTTGTTTTTGTAATGTTTTTGTACCTATCATTGAATCAATACTAACACGGTCGTCAATATTAAGAGTTAAAACCTAAATTAATATCAAAATCGGACAATCAATAGCACAAATAGGAGTTAATATGGTTTCAAAATAGTAATATCGCACGGGTGACGGTGAGCGGAGATATTTTCGACTCTACAGTAATGGTTAATGGGCGTGCGGGCGGAGCTGCGGGCACAGCGTGACGTCACTGGCCGTGTGCCCGTGTCCGTGTCCGTGTCCGCTCACAGCGCGAGCGCGGCGCAGCGCTTGTCTCGGCTCTTGTTGCGTGCGAGCGTGCGCGCCTTACACGCCGCCGTGTTCTGGAGATGCTGGAATTAAAACATATTTTGTCGATCACCTCGTCAAATGAAAAACCTATACATATAAAATACACCACCACATCTATCATCCCTAGAGGTGTAGGCAGAGGTGTGCTAGTACATCTCGTAAGTCCAGTAGATATACTAGAACACACACGATTAGCCAAGGTACTAGGGCAATAGGTGATAGGTGGCAATAGAATATACATATAATAGAACTGTAACTCGTCTATACATGGAAAATTTATAAAAAAATATAATAGCCGGCCTTATATCAGCGAGAGTTTCCAAAACAATGTTTTTTACTTTGTCCGTTCTTCTACATATATGTGCACGCTAATCTCTGAAACCGATCCGATTTAGATACAGTTTCCGGACATACGTTACGACGGCCTTCGCTCAACGTTTAGTGTTTGTTTTATTTAAATCGATCAACAAACAAAGAATGTATGTTGATTTATGTTGATCACGTGATATGTGCCAATTTAGAAAGAGCTCCGGTATCATATCGCAGCGATATTAAACAGGGTTCAACTCGGGCCGGTAACGCGTCGCACGTAGCTGTGGGGTACTCTAGTGTGAGTAGTGAACGAGAGTTACCCGCTGCAGTTTGTTTCCCTTGGCGGCGGGCGGCAGCGGCGGAGCGGCGGGCAGCGCTAGCGCGTGGCGGAGGGGCGCGGAGTGCGGCGCCAACGCCCCAAGAGCGCCCCCCAGCGCTCCCGCCAGGGCGCCGTAGGCCGCGCGCGCGCCCCACGTGTCCATGACTAGCGCCTCCACGCCCACGCGCACGCGCAACGCCGGCACTGAGCCCTCCTGCGACACGAACACACGTTGGTAAATGATACGAACCCGTCGGGCGTTTATTACGGGTCGTTTCTCATTTACCATTAAATAAAATTGGGAAACAACCTCTCACCCTCGACTCGACAGTAACGCACCTCGAAGTATTTAAGTATATCTCTGAAGGTAGCCCGCTGCACCTTCCGGTCTCGCTTGGCCCGGAACTTGTGCGAGTCCCTGGCGAGGTGCCGCAGCGCGGGCAGCAGGCGCGCCTCCTCGTCCAGCCCCTCCAGCCCCTCCTCCTCCTCCGAGCTGGTGCGCTCGTGAGCGATGGCCAGCGCCGCACCAGCCGCCATGCGCACCTGAACATTATCAACGAACGTATGTAAACGTCAATTCCTATATAACCTCACGAGGCCGACGAATACTCTTATACTTAACACGACCAACATTTTTGCAACGCGCTCGTAAAAGTTGATGTCGAGTTTATCCATGATCGTCCGCCGTGGGACTGGTCCTAGAAATTATCGCATCGAGCGAACGACTATAAGGCGTAAGAGGTGGCAATATCGGCTATATGCCAATAATGAATTATACTGTTGTGTTATTTTTCAATAACTGTTGTCATAAACTGTTATTATATTATCTAATACCTTTAAACGAGCAATCTATGTATATAATATCAGCGATTACGAAAACGGCTCAAATGATTTTCTTGAAATATTGTATATAGGGGGTTTCGTGGGCGATAAATCGATCTAGCTAGGTTTTATTTTTAGGTTTTTTTGATTAATCGTGTTTTCATTGAATAAAAACCTACATCAATACAATACAAAGCTAAATTTTGCCAATATTTGCAATATTATGATAGCTCAGTTGGGAAATCGAGCGCCTTAATACGCAGAAACCCGGGTTCAAAACCCAATACGATTGTTACTTTTTTTATAATTCTTTTTTTTGTGAGAATATTGTTCCTACAGAAACAAAAAAATATTGTAAATTATGTCAAATACAATTCAAAATGTGATGTACTAACGAAACACCGAGCAAAGCTCGGTCATCCAGGTACTTAGCTATAAGTCGGCAAAACGTATAAAATCGTAGTCAGAGAAGCAATAAGCTCTAACAACAGTCAACAACAATAACAGGATGAGTTAGAAATCAATAATTACGTTATTGGTTGTGCAAGAATAACGCGTTATATAGTCTGTTATTGTAATAATGACCTACGAGTAGAGATGGTCGTTATTATAATAACAGGTTATAATAACATGTTATCATGCACAACAGATAACGAAATTATTGAATTCTTAGTCATCCCGTTATTGTTGTTGACTGTTGTTAGACCTGTTGCCAATTGCAATAATGTCGAAATAAGAGTAAGACAGGTAAAAAGAAGGTCGTCGCTTTGATGACTACGATTTTATATGTGTTATTCAAAACAACACTTCAAATAACAGGATAGCAGTTTCTGACAACTGTTATTGAAAAATAGCACAACAGTATAATTCATTATTGGTAAATAGCCGTTATTGCCATCTCTATCTATGAGTTGTACCTCGAGGGTGGGAGCGTCCATGAGGTCTGCGAGTCGTGCGGGTGTGGGGGGGCGGGACGCGAGCAGTGCGCGCGCGTGCGCCGGCTCGGCCAGTGCCAGCAGTAGCGCCCAGCCGTCGAGCGCCGCGGCGTGCCACGCGCCGTCCTCCACGGCCTCCCCGCACACCTTCACGCTGCCGTCGCCCTGGACGAGACGCAGACAATCACTACTTAGTGTAAAACGAGGACGCTTCCCGTTCTTGTATACTTAAATCTGGGTTTTGATGCGTTTTTTGAAAAACATAGAGCGGTTCGATATGAAAGTTTATATGTATAATGACATCCGTAATTAAGTAGAGAAATTTTTGATGTTTCCGACGTGAAGTTATAAATGGGGCAGGCCGACCTATAACCGTCCGTGCGAAAGGCATTATGTTGTAAGATCAGTCTCAGCAATATTTAGGGTCTGATTTGGAGTATTAATAGTTATTTCGAACATTAATTTTACAGGAAAATGAAGCGGCTTGTATTGAAATAATTATGTATCACCGTTATTTCTGATATAAAAACAGTTAGGTAGGTTGATGTACTATTTAATATGGTGCTTAGCTAGCGTTTGCAATGTAAGCGCAATTTACGATATTATATTAGAAATCTCAAAAATGATCGGCATTTCTCTACATCATGTGTTATACATGGAAACTTTCCTCTTGAATCACTCGATCTATAAAAAGAAACCGCATCGAAACCCGTCGCGTAGGTAGTATTAATGATTTCAGCAAATTTAGAGACAAACAGACAGGAGGAAGCGACTTGGTTTTATACTATGTAGTGATATACTAAGTATTTTACACATTTAAAAGTTTCACAGTTCAAAAATCATGTACGACAACTATTTCTTACGGGATTAATTTTAGCACAATCATTTTTTTGTAGATGACATTTTTTTTTCAATTCTTAGTGTTTTTCTATTTGACACTCTCCAATGGCAAGTATTCGAACCGGCGTGTATGCGTGAAAAGTATAATGAATGTGGAAAACCTTTGGCCTCCAAAGGATTCTCAAGATACAAGACAAATTTTTGTTGTGTGTGTCAGCACGCCTGAGCACAAAGCCTTCTTAACGCCAGTGTTAAAATTAAACCAGGACGATAAGTTGGCGGCTAGACGCAAAACAAGTAGCTGCAGGGATCTGTCTATCCTATAATCTGCCAAAATTTTCCAAAGTATCTTTCGCACAACCCTTTCAAACACATCCTCAAAATCCACAAAGCAGCAGAAACCCCTTCGGTCTACATCCAGATGTTTGATGATACTCCGCCAAATCGTAATGTTGCGGAACAAGAACACTTGATCCGTACATCCTCTCCCAGATCTGATGACAACATTCCGTCGGACTAACCTGACCAAACTGATGGTCCAATAGCTGGTACACTTATTAAACCTACAAAACAACTTACTTTAAGGTAGCTGCCACTGAATATAGTCTCAAACATCCGCATGACGTCGAGGACTACCGTGAGATCATCCTCCAGCATGTAGCACAGGATAGCCAAAGAGGAGCAGGCCTGTAATAGATGTTCAATTTGAATATACGAAAAGGGCATTACACTTTAATCCGCATTAATTTATCCGTTATATTATAAATGCGAAAGTAACTCTGTCTGTCTGTCACACTTTCACGCCTAAACCACTGAACCGATTTTGATCAAATTTAGTACAGAGATAGAGTTGACCTTGAGGGAGGACATAGACTACTTTTTAACCGACTATATTAAAAAGAGTGTATGTTTTTACACAATATGTATTATAAGTCGAAAAACAACCCTTTGAAAGTTGTCTGTGTTATTAAAATAATTCATGCGGGCGAAGCCGCGGACGGAAAGCTAGTATGCAATAAGTATGTCCAACATTAAGAAGTTTTCGTACATAAACAACAAGCATAGTCCTGAATTAAGTATTGAATATACTCCAGAAAATTATCACTCGTTCATTACAATTGTCCATTCAAATGGACTTCTTTTTGCAGTCGCTGATCACCGTCTTAGTCGTAAGCCATAATAGACGCGACACAAGTAAATGGAATGGAAACAATTGTATTCTCAACAACACAGAACAATTGCTCTATAAATATACAATGTGTCTATATTTATTTAACTATTAATATACTGGACTTACTTCTGAGCGGGTTTCAAGTGAGGCTGATTTGTCTGTAGCAAGAGCAAACAGAGCGGGGCGAACTTCAGCCATATATTCTTCAACACCGTCTTCACCAATCTAAAGGAAGTGTGAAATAAAATAACGTTTGTTATTACAACATAAAATTACTATTCATATTATATAATAGTTACATTATATTATGATAGATATTACAAAGAGAAATAGGTCACATTATCTGGTGGTGAATTCTATATTGTTTATTTCGAGTATGCTTTTCCTGGTTTCCTCTTGTTTCCGTCACCGTAAGAAGACAAGTTTTGTTTGTTTTATTCTTTTAAGCGCCATTAATAAAAGTTGTTTTGATTTTTTTATTTTTTAGTCATTGCTATAAGGTTACTGAGTGCTATTGTCATTAAATCCTTTCATTTGATACCTATATTCTAGGAGTGTATTAAAATTAATTAGTCCGCCATTTTGGGTTTCCTGCCATAATGGACTTAAAGTGACATCACCTTATTTTTTGAGTTGTCCTCAATAAACCCTTTTATTTGATACCTATGTAATCGAAGTGAACTAAAAATAACCAGACTGTTATATTAGATTTAAAGTGACGTCACACAGTATATCATACATTTTCATCTATACAAATAAATAAAATTGGATTGTCTGTATGTAATAAGTAATAATCGCTTTCTACAACATTGTAGAAGGTACGTATACCAACATATTATACTTTAGCATATTTGTTTGTCTGTCTGTCTGTTTGTACCCGCTAATTTCTAAAATGGCTGGACAGACTTTGACAGGACCCTCACTGGCAGACTGATGTAATAAGGAGTAGCTTAGGCTACTTTTATTTTAGAAATGTATAAAATAAAATAACACTTGGCACTATTGTGCTCTCTGCCTACATCGCAAGGGACTTGGCGTGAAGATATGTATGTGTAGAAAATAAAATAATTAAATGAAAATGCATACACAGCTACTGTACACTAAGCATGCTCACAAATTTCAGCTCAATCGGTTCAAGATATCCTCATCAAAATTGAATTGCAATATTCCACCCTAACATAGTATATGTATACATTGTATACCTACATTGCAAGTTAAATAAAAGCTTTTAAAAAAGAACATTCAGTTGATTTGATACCTAACTTTTTTTTTAAGTTTTTTGAAAATAACAACTTAGCTTATAAATATTACCTTAAAAATAAAGAATTGCAAAATCAACGAAGCATAGAAATGACTTAACATGAAGCAGAGCACAGTCATTTCTAGTTTAGAGCCGTAAACTACATACTTTTAAAATGCCTGTTAGAGTTGACATAGCTCAATGCTGTTAGTTCTGTTTAAACTTTAACATTGATCAAATACATTTATAACATCATACAGAATATCAAAATCTTTGCATTTCTTTGCTTATACTATAAAAATCACTTATACAGTTCTATAAAAATTACCTGTAAGGCCAGTAATGGGGCCAAAGCAGCAGCTGCTAATCTTTCACCATCACGGCCTCTCTTCAATGTCTTACTCAAATGGTCTGCCAGCGTAACACGGTGGGAACTGAGTAGAGGAGCTAAATATTTTCGCTGTAGTGCATTACGTAAAGCTACAAGAGCTGCAGCTCTTGCGGTGTTTGAGCGGGAGCTTAGTGCATCTATGGTCTCCATAACTTTCTCTTCAAATTTCTCTTGCAGATCATTTTCTGTAATAGATAATGTTTTTATTCATTAGCATTATACCATTATAAAATATTAAGACTTGCTCTTAACTTCTTATAGACTAAGACTAGTAATGGTAAGTAGCTTTACTTGGTGTTTTTTTTATTACATATGTTTTTTTGGAATAATATTTACTTATAATTATGTGAATTACTTGCTGGAGAAATATAAATATAGAAAGAGAAAAAATAAGAGTAACAATTGGGCCAACATTTGAAACCGGGTTATAAGGTGTTTTAAGCTGATTTCCCGGCCGAGCTATTCTAACTTCGTAAATGGTGGCGAAATTTACCTACGTATTCTAATTATATCGTAGGTGGTTTTTATTCAATGAAAACACGATTAATG
Organism: Lasaia peninsularis; assembly: GCA_018236625.1. Classification (NCBI taxonomy): domain Eukaryota; kingdom Metazoa; phylum Arthropoda; class Insecta; order Lepidoptera; family Riodinidae; genus Lasaia; species Lasaia peninsularis. The sequence goes on from DVZL01000154.1 coordinate 9,766, forward strand.
GCCGTTTTCAATAACGTATCAAAGACAAGAGATAGGGCTATCGTAACCAGGCAACCACTGTTATTAATAAAAATATCTTAGCAACGAAACTCTAGTAAGCCTAAGATAAGTTATTGAAAACGGTCATAAAATGACATTTTCTGAAACTATAACCTAGCTAGATCGATTTATTGCCCCCGAAACCCCCTATATAAGAAATTTCAAGAAAATTGTTCGAGCTGATTCCGAGATCGAATTTTTCGATTTGGAATCTTAAATTTGGTGCATGAAATGGTACTGATAAGAAAGAAAAGATTGATTAATATAAACAATGTAAAGAACCATAATTCACTCAGATAGTGTGATAGTTATCAACGCGTTAATATATTAACCTTGACATTTGCTGGTTTATCTGACACTGAAATTGTGTCCTAAAAGTATGTAGATTCATTTTTTATGATACATATTTCAAGGTGAAGCAAAGATGAATTATATAATAGACTAACTATAAACCGCGTCTCTTCTCGCGTTAAATTCTGGTTAATACAATCTATGATTTCATGAACAACAAAACAACCTGACCTTTCCTGATTTAGGCGTCATTGCTGTTTTGCTGTGTGATGGACAAACACACACACACTCTTTCCTATTAAAAATATTAGTATGGATTACATAATCAAGTATTTGATCGCCTCGTTGGTCTACGGGCTAGCATACACACATAAACCCACTGACTAACCGCGAGGCTCGGGTTTGATTCCCGACGGGGACAGGCATTTGAGTGTTGAACATAAATTTCTGTATTTCCTGGTCTGGGTGTTTATTAAATTTATTCTTCTATCTATTTAAGCATTTCTATGTATTAGTATTGTTTACTAAGACCCATAACACAAGCATTTAATTTGCTTACTTTGGGGTTAGATCAATTTGTGTAATTTGTCCAGGAATATTTATTATTATTAAGCATATACGATTTTTAGTGCTAGTGTTACGGAGCTACTTGCCCAAGTAGGGAACCATTACCCTACATATTCCTATCACTCGGCACTCTAATGACGTGTACTATCCACATTACTTAAAATTTCTACCAGAACTAGCTCAATTTATACATTTTTTTAGTAATTCCTCATACTAATTAAAGTTGTTTTTCATTAATTAGATCAAGGAACCATATAATTGAAAAACAAGCTATCTTATTACAACATATTGCCAGGTTACCTAATGGTGAATATTGACACCTTTTATAATGTTTAGTGGGTATGTTGCATAGGTGTTTTGAAACAATACTACTTTGTTTATCCATATAAACCTTAATTATTTATATGCATATATTTTTACCAGTCTTTTTGCTTTAGTTAAGAAAGTTATATTAATACTACAAACATTTAACAGTTTGGTAGAAGGTGGACAGATATTTATAAAACAATTGTTAAGTTACCTGCATCTTCATGATTGCTTTTTAAATCAGATTGGCCTGATGTTTCTGAATAGTTGTCTAAGGTCATATCCATTTCGGCATCTTCATCTGATGAGTAGGCTTGTTCTGTTCTTCTATGCTCTGAAATTTTGATTTAAGTAAATATAGTTGCAGATTTATTAAATTAATTAAATATACAGACAGGTCTTGTTGTTGACAAGACCTGTCTGTATATTTAAGAAGATAATTATAGTAGGTTATTGGGATGCTTTCATACTGAAAACATTGTTTTGCATAATTATCTAAATTACAAATGGAAAAGCTAAAATCTAAATTTAATTATAATTTTAAAGAGCATAGTCAAATTTTTCTGGAGATGTAAGTTTTATTGTTCAGTTGCAAAATAACATGCTAGGGATTAATTGCTTATCACTCTTTCTCTTTTAATATTGTGTTGTTTAACTAATATAGTGTTTTAAGTAAATAAGAAAAAAATCTGTTAAGTGTGACTCTCCTATAAAGGGTTCCATAACATTATATTATATAGAAAAAGAATTACATTTGTTGTATGGGAGTACCCTTTGTATACTTATTTTATTCTTTGTTTTTAGTATTTGTCATTACAGCGACAACATAAATACAGCATCTGTAAAAATTTAAATATGATAGACAGATGGACAGCAACTTTTTTACCCTTTGGGTACCGAACCCTAAAAACAGGCCTGCTGAGTTTCTTTATCGGGATCTTTTCAGTCAGTGGCCATATTCCGATTCAGTATTAAATTTTGGAATCACATAGTCACAAGAATTTCTTGTAAGGTCTATGTAAAATAAAATATTTTATATTATAGTCAGAAATTATAGTTAAAAAAACTATTAACTCACATGGTCCAAATGACCATTATAAGTTGAAACTCGTAATAGAATATCAAGAGATCTTTGAACATGTAGGTCATCTTACACTGGATGATATTTGACAAACAGGTACCTTATAGTCCTAGATAGGTTATGGGCTAATTTAAAATCTAAACTTGGCTGTAATTAGAAATCTGGATTTTTCTGCTCAACTGACTTGAAAGCCAGCTTTCGAGTCAGTTGAGCAGAAAAGTCTTTAAAGTTTAGCTTAGTGGTTAGAGGGTTGTCACTTCCAGCTGAGGGTAAAAAAACTAGTACCACAGATCATCTCTAAAATTGTGAACAAAGTCTAAAGTCAATTACAGCTTGTAAATAATAAATGCATTCAACTAAAAATAATAACCTACTTTTACACAATCAGAAACAAAATAAACTTATAAAGGTATATCTGGTACAGTTGTTTTGATACAAGACTATTTGTTCCACTAACTTTGTAGGTTAACCAAGATAGTAATTAAGTAATCGAATTGGTAAGAATAGAATATGTTTTTTTGATTGTTCTAAAAATTGTGCCAAATTACAGATAGTTGTAAACTTATTCTGTTACCTAATGTTAGGTAGTAAATATGGTGTAATTTTTTTAGTGCTTGCTTATTTAACATCCCATACATATGGATTGAAACATGATTAGTATATAATATATTCAATCATTTATATTTATTTATTAATAATAGTTTTATAATTAATAAATAAATATAAATTAAGTGTTAAAATATTTGCTCACCACATTGTGGTAGAATATGTTGGTATAATTAAAAACTTTTGTTTTGTATCAACTTTTAAACACACAATATATTCGGCAATTAAATAATTTTCATTTCATTTCATTTCAATAAATTATATTTTGTAGTTAAATATTACTGTCAATTGTGACATAAAAGTTAGTAACATTTCTACACAACAATTATTTCTTATCATTAGTCAACAATAACAGTGTCAAACAAAATATTGTGCAACACATTTTGCAGTTTAATATTACAAAGTAAAACTGGTATATAAAGAAAAAAACATTTCTAAGCTTTATTTATTTATTAGATATTTAGGAATAGTATTTGTTATAACCCCTGAGGTTATTACATTAGTGAAGGTTACTATATCAACCAGGAAACGATTACCTAACAAACACATATGGTAAGCAATATTTTGTTTTAAATAATGTTGTCTCTACACCACCAACAGTATCAAGGTCGCATGTAAACATAGTCTGCGATTATTTTCTTATTGCAATAAAGTAATAGTTATCGATCAGCTGGCGTTTTTTTATTGGTTGCGAAATGTCCAAGAAATAAAATGTTTTTTTTAATCAATATTATCGCCAAAACACATTGAATGTTTCGAACGTTTTTTTTATAAATTTAAACTTTTACGTGGATCTGTCATTAGCAAAGGGAGACCACGATCACAAGGTCGCCGCGTGATCTCATTCTTGGCAGATTCCAGACACATTTTGCAATGTAAATCTTTTGTTTAGTAAATGACGTTGTACTTACCGAATTTTCCTTTTTTCTTTCCTTTAGGCATGGTGATAGTTGATTGTGGAATGAAAATTACTTAAACAATAGGCTAAAAGAAGATTTTCACTAATTGAAATTTACTAATTTGTCACTTAATCAAGACGGAGAAAAGTTTATAAATTCAGTTCTTATAGAACAATTTGGCCACCAAATATAACATAAAACTAAAATTTCAGAAAAACTTTTTAACATGTTTAACCGTGTATCATGCACACACGACTCCGCTTGCTTGCGCAATGCGTTCTGTCAAATGTCAACGTTCGTCCTGTCATTTTATCAATGGCGTATTTCGCCACCTTTTAAAATGTTGCTGATAAAAAAATAATGATTAGTTTACATAATATAGGGATTATAATTGATTCTAAGATCAAGATTTGTCTTACATTAGCAATTTATACGAAATTATTTAGTATAGTTTTTATTATATCGTACGATAGTGATAGTGAATATATTAGTAAAACGATTGTCTTATGTATATTTTTGTCAAAGGTAACATTACGAAATGACGTCACTGTTGACTAATTTAATTTTCTTGCTCAACATTCAACAATCAACGTAAAATAGAAAAAGTGTGACTCAAAATGTTTCCATTACCGTTATACTCACATTACGCAACATTTATAAAACAATATTTTGCAATAATCACCTACAGAATAATATAACATTGTGAAAAATCACATAAATTTTTTAAAGTGATCCTACCTTTTATCTTATTTTATTTAATGTTTTGATCGATAAATAAGTTGTAATGTTATGCAGAAAAAATTAGACTACTAGTCAGAAAAAGCTAAAATTAAAAGTTATACCAAAATATTTCTGCTGCCTGTTGAGAACTGCGAGAATAATTTAGGTAGGTACTCGAACTCGAACGTAAATCTGAGTTTAATGTCGACAAAAATTATTTAGCACTTGATCAGAATTACTTCTTGGCAGCTTCGGTGGTCTTGTAGTTCGCGCTTCCGATTTCCATTACAATGAGTTTATTTAACTTACATTTGTACATTTCGTGAGTTATCTTACGGTAAAAGAAAATCATCGAGAGTAAGCCCGAATTCGTGTTTTCGAATTCGACCTTATCTTTGACAGCAAGGGAAAAGCGTTGGCAGCTAGTTTAGATTTAGCGAAGGCCTTTGATCGAGTATGGGACGGAGAGCTTCTTTCCAAGCTACCATCTTTTGACCTTCCCGAGAAACTGCACAATTGGATGTTTAGCTTTTTGGCTGAACGAAGCATTAAAGTTGTTGTCGACGGTGAATGCTCTAGCCTAAAACCTATAACTGCTGGTGTTCCCTAAGGTTGTGTGCTTTCGCATACGTTGTTTATTTTGCGTATCAATGATATGTTGCGTATTAGGTAGTAACATTCATTGCTATGCAGACGACCATACGGGTGCGTCGTCATCGAAAGACGTCGTCTCTATTACGTCAGACTTCGGACACAGGTTTCAGACTTAATTTAGTCTGATTCAATAAAACACTGCGAAATGCATTAACTGCGACAAAGTTACCTACGTCGTTTCTCCTCTTTTTAGGAGCACTCCCTTGGCAGCCACAGCCAGTATAGGAATTCTGGGTGTCGAGATTTCGAGTGACGTTCAATTTTGTGCTCATCTGAAAGCGAAAGCGAAATTACCTTTCAAAAAGCTCGGTGTGCTCAATAATGACAGGTACCTACTTCAGTCCATCTCATCGCCTACAACTTTATAAATTGGGCTGTGGCCCCCCAATACCAGAGGGGTTAGAACGTACACTATCGTCACGACGCGATCGCGATCGTTTTGCGTGTTTTGAAATGTCAAACTCAAAAAATTGTACTGGGTTTTTTGAGTTTGTCATTTCTAATCGCGCGAAACGACGCGATCGCGTCGTGACGATAGTGTACGTTCTAACCCCCCAGCTTCTTCCAATTGACCGTATACAACGAAGAGCATCTTGAATTGTCGGTGACCAATATATCATACTAATCAGCTCAACACTTTGGCATTGCGTAGAGACGTTCGTTCCCTAAGTGTTTTCTATTCGTACTGTATTTATCATGGGGAGTGTTCGAAGGAATTTTTCAACCTTATATCTGCTGCTCAGTTCCACAATAGATTCTTGAGAAAATTTAAGATTACACCCACACCACCTTCATACGTGGCGGTCGTCTACTGTGCGATTTTGTAGGTATTTTTTGCCACGTACTGCGCCTTTGTGGAATCAGTTATCGGCGAGGGTGTTCTCAAAAAAATACGACTTAATACGACCTTCAAAAAGAGAGAGTACCTACTCTAGGCAGAGGTAGAGGTGTGCTAGTATATCCACGAATCGCAAGTCCAGGATTAGCCAAGGCCCTGATGAAATAGGTGGTAAAAAAAAATATAAAATAAAAGTAGCCTAAGCCGTTCCTTATTAAATAAACTGTATGATTGTGAAAGTCACTTTCACATAAGCGGGTACAAACAGACAGAAAAACAGACAAAAATTGTAAAAAATATTGTTATGGTATAGTTATGTAGTAGGTACCTTGTAATCATACATATGTTTTTAGTAAAAAGATGTCACTTTAATATTAGGTACATACTTACAGACATTCCAATTTTATTTATTTGTATAGATGGACGCGTGTCAAGTCAAAAGGCAATTGCACAAATTGTAGGGGAGAGCCTAACAAGGGGATTTTATATCTATATTAAGTATATAAAACAAAGACGGATTTGTTACAAGTTACAACACTGCTGGACTATTATCATGGTTTTTGATTCGTTGGATTTGTCTCCACCCCAAATAGCAGAATATATCTTAAAAATAATGAAAACTCGATGAATACCTACATAATTATGAAAAATGAATAATTTTCAATAAAATATGTTTAGTAGGTACATGTCAAACATTTGTTGTGCATCCTGTCAAATACTGTAATTCTAATGATTGATATCAATAATCATATATTTATTTTATATCATTGTATTATGTTCATCAAAGCCTAAATTAGTTCAGCTAAAAGGTAACACGACATTCATTGACTGTTAGGCGGTACGAAGTTCGCTGGGTCAGTCAGTATATCGTACAAAGGGAATTTGGTATGATTGTTATATTTTGAGTTAAGAAAAAAAAACAAATAGCCAAGTGGGTCACCTTAGGTTAAAAGATCACCACTGCCAACGAATATTTTTAACACCAGAGTATGACAGATGCTTTTGACAGTCGAATCCGTTTGGAAATATTGCCGCTGGTAATTCGTTCTTGAAGATCGAAGACGAAGATCATGCAAAGTCTTTCATAAGAATAAAAATGTGTGCGAGTAAAAAAAGAGTATTAATTTTTAGACAAACACGTTAAAATCCATATGTTAAATCTCTCAAATAATATTCTTCTTGTCGCTATGAATAATGTAACACGACTGAAATATATAGAAGATTAAAGGCATAAAGATACATAACAAGAGGTAACAAGTATTTTACACATCTACATTCGTTTCGTTATAAAAGTTCATAAGAAGATACACTAGTGTATAAATAGTATCTTCCTCTTTTTAAATATACATATATTTGTATAAATAAAAAGAGTATATGGCATCTGTATGGTTGTAGAATAAGAAAAGTCTCAAACGGCATGTAATAATCAGCGATGGATTGCCAACGTTGGCGTCAGAAAACTGTACGCCTTTTTAAAACGTTATTATAACTGAAATACGACAAAGTCGTCTTTTTATGTGTTTGAATATCATGCACTATTTCAATAATTCACTTTATATATATATGCAACCGGTCGACTAATATACGTTTTTATTGCAATTTTATATCTCATCTCGATTCCTAGGCCGATTTTGATAAAATTTATTTGATTTTAAATTCCATCACCACTATTTAAATGTCAAAATCAATTTAGTATTTTTTTAATTTAGGAGCTTCTCATTCATTTACTTAGAAATTGATTAATTGTTAAGGCTTGCGATTTTGTAATGTGTAATATATTATTTTAAATAATTGAACAAAATACACTTAATGTCATTACAAAAACACTCAAAATCTTTCTCGAGGAACTTGAGGTATTATTACGCTGTTCTTGTGGCCGTTCATCCGCATTTTTGAGATCCCTCCAGAAAGCTTTCCCGTTGTTAGAACCGGATAACTTCCCGAACCTATATTCTGCACACTGAATTGTCACTATTGGCGGTATACCTAGAAAGAGTAATCTTGAACTTTTCCTTTTTAAAGTAGGAGATCCTCTGAGTTCATCAATTTCAAGACCATTTATGTACCAACGTAGCTCCGCATCGGGTGCTCCTCGGCAGTAAGCTTGCATTTCGTCACCTTCTCCGAATTCAGTCGCTAAACCTTCCAGCAATGGTCGTCTATGTTCATGACCATGCACTTCCATATATGCAGTTCGTGTTTCAAATTTATAAGGTGGCACATCTCTTTCAATATCACATCGGTATAATCCCGTAGCCTCTTCAGATAGAGATCCTAGTTTTAGTCTACAGGCGGTCGGTCCACAGGCGACGAGTTCGACTCTTCCGACTCCTAGTATAGGGAAAGACCTCGTACTAGGCGCTGCTCCTGGTCGGTAGCGGAAGAATTCATTTGGACCCTTAAACCAGTTGAGGATGGTGAAATTCGCATCGTAACGGCATTCTATTTCAACTTCTTCTTGTCCAGGTGGCACTACTTCTGGAACTATGAGGTGGGTGATGTTGAATTGTCGCGCTGTGACGTTGCCAACTAGAAGGATGAGCACAAGCCAAAGCATGGTGTCGCGATGCGCGCGCGCACGACACTGCTCCCTCCCGATCTAACGCGATCTTAATTAAACAGTTTATTAAACTCAGACACTTAACCGTCAAATGTATCCCTTGGATTAAGGGAATTTTTTCCGCTGTTGGTAATTGATAGACAAACGTGTAATTGGGTTTTGCTAGGGGTGACCCTAATTTCGTATATGTCTTTTAAATTAATTTCAGTTTGACTAGTTGTTATTTATGACATCGTACAGGGATGACGATCAGAGGGCTGGCTTAAAATAAATTCTTGCTTTTATTATAACCGTTTCAGAGTTTGTAATATTGTTATTTTAAAACACTGAAAAGCCTCTACAACCGTTACAAATCTATATTCTTGTAGTTGTTTCCCGATAAAAACATATGTGAATCGCAGATTGGAGGTATGTCTGGATTTTCAAATGACTTATAAGTAGATTTTTTCTTCGACGTAGTTTATACAGAGTCAGAATGTTTTTCAACAACCTGAAAATTATGTTGTTTTATTGTTATTTTATTTATATATAATGGGTTCTTTTTACTTAAACAATTATATGCAATAGCTTACTTAAGCAATGAAATAAAACTGAAGCGAAATAAAAATAATTGCGTTGCCAAATACGTTTATTATGTATGTGTTTATGGTGTATTTCACAATGCCAATACATAAATTTATATTACAATGTAGACTGGGGCAAAAAATATTAGTGATGATAATATCAATCCGGGAACTTTCTTTTGCCGTTTTTTTTCTTGACCGGCTAAGTTTTGATAACTGAAAATCCCATATGACACTACTAAACATATTCTTTAGTAGTTATTAAAAATAACCTTAAAATGTAAAATGTTATTGGTTTATGTATTTTAGTTATAATAACCCTAAAGTGTAAGACGTAAGTGTTTTATATAAATATCTATCTTCTGTCTAGATGTTCTGAAGTATCAAAGTATAGGTCAAAATCTAAGGGCTAGAAACTTAAAATTTTGGTTTACTTTCCTCCTAGGACGCATGTATGCACTAAAGAAAGATTTTTCAAAATTTAACCATTAAAGGGGTGAAAAAATAAGTTTGTATGAAATAAATAATTACTGGGACCGAATAATTTTAATACACAGGTGTAGCCGCGGGCAACACCTAACTAATGGTGAAGGGCTAAAGATGACTTTTTTAAAAATAGACTTTAAGTAACCAAATTGGGTCATTTGTACCAACCCGCAGCTCCGCCGGGTTAAAGGTGCCGGCTTACTTATTTAAGAATTACGCACAATGTGTCATCAATTTCGCTGGTTAGATTTCATTAATTTGTCCTATAGGTGAATTACCCTCAAGCGTATCCGTTCATTGATTTAATGAAACTTAAGATTTATTGAATCTTTAAAAAGGTTTTTAATCGACTTCAGAAAGAAGTTTGCATTTTGATAGTATGTTTGTGTTAAAGTTTGCGTAAAAGTAGGATAATGTCCACGTTGCACTCTGTCGACTAATTGGGAAGCTTCCTTAGAGCTTTGATCATAAATACGGTCGTTTTGTTTGTTAAAATGTTGCTCAGTTGTAAAAATTTTAATCTTAAAATACGCGACATGGTTCTAGGTGCTATCTTCATTATCCGAGATAAAATCTTTTGCTTTCATACAGGATTTCTTCGAATTCTTTCCTCACCTTTTTCGTACGAACACTACGTGGACGGCCAGATCTTTCTCTGTCACAAACAGAGGAAGTCTCATTGTACCTATTAATAACCCGGTACACAAACATTTAGCTAATACCAAGTGTAAGAGAGTTTTAAAAATTGCATTTGGCTCCATATCTAAGTACTTTGTGTAATACAATCACAGCGATTCGGTTCTCTATATCACCCACTCCATTTTAATATCGCAAAATATTGTAAATTGGCGCCAACATGAGAAAACACAATAAACAATCTTATAAAAATGACAGATTCCAAATTCAAATGTTACATTTTTTATTTTTAATTGTAACAGTAGGTATCTATTTATATGACTACTTTACCAACAATCTGATTTTGTCAATTATTCGTAAAACTAAATATTTAAAGAGATATTAAGCACACACTTCCACATGACACAATTTGATTATTTTACTAACTTCGTTGGGTGTCCGGCGGTGGCTGTAAATAACATACAAACTCATAAATACACTAACAAACATCGCAATTTGTCTAATAACATGTAAATCATGGGCTATATCTAGTTTAGATATTTTGGTAAAGTTCAAACGGTGGCTGGGGTTCAGGAGTGCCCACGCGCACGTCTCGGAAACAAGACATTACAATTTTATTAGCGGTAATACTCTTAAGTGTTATCAGTCTAATTGAATAATGCATCGCTATAGTCACTGTTTTATGTTAATACTAGGGACCGCCTCCCGTATCGACCTGGCTTTTAATAAGAATATCATAGGATGCGGTTTTAGGATAATCGACATAATTATTATGCCGTCTAAGTTTGTTTTGGATAATATTTCAAAAAGCGTCGAAATAATTACCATGAACATTATATGGAGCTTTTGACGTATATTAAAATAAATAAATATTATCACGCCAATATCCTCGTTAAGGGTAGGCAGAGGTAAAGATAATAGAGTAAAGGGTAGCAAGAGCACTTAGAAAATGTACTTAAGTTAGAAAAACTCATCAGTACATAGCGAGGTTTGAACTTGGACTACTGAAATGAAAGTCCGAAGCGCGTATCACTAGGCCACCGAGTATAGTCTCTCTTACAAAACAGGAATTATCGAAACGTAATAAGAATTAATGGAGTAATCGATTAGGAAACATATAAAGAAAGATGAAGAAACATAGAGTCGAAGTGAGATTCCTTACTTTTTACTGTTGGATAAAAACTAAAGGAACAGAAGTATTTGCTGGTTGCAAGGAATATACTTAGTCATTGACTAAGTCACCAAAGATGATAGTGGGATGCAAACTTGATAATGCAAAGCTGAGATTTTAAGCCTCCTGTGGAAGGGAATGGTTTCTACATGACTCTACTGTCTTTTTTTTTGATACGGACTAACGGAGGAGATTTTCTACAACGCCAACACTGGGGGCTATCTCCCGGGAGATCGAACCTTGACCCGGTGTTGCGTTCTGGTTAACGGGAGGACTCTAACATGCATGTCTTGTTTAGCTAAACTAATTTAGGCTTTGATGAACATTAAACAGTGATATAAAATAAATATTAATGTGAATAGATATATAAAAGTATGTTATTATAATAAATTATACATACAGAAAGAGAATAAAAATTAAAAACAAATACAAAAATAATTTTCCGACCTAAGAATCAATTATTTCTGCCATTATTTCTGTTATTACACATAAGTATTTGAGGAACTAATATGTATCTGTTTAATTCACTTTCCAACCTTTTTAGATTAATTTTGTACTTAAATTACTAAATAGTAAAGAACAAAGTACCTTCCCGCAGTCTGTCTCTATGAATGTTTAGATTTTTAAAACTACCCAACAGATGTTGAGGCAGCTTTTTTAATAAATAGGGTGATTCAAAAAGAAAGTTTATATGTATATAATAATATGCATAATATACCCGTGCAAAGCCGCTAGTCTTATCATAAAATTCTACGACAGAATGTGTCTAGATTTTGAGGTTGACTCCTTTTTTTATAATATAACAAATACTCGGCTCTCCTGATAATGAGATGACCATAGATGTTGTAGTAGGGCCCATGTGCAAGTCTACCGGCTACCCTACCCTCCGGACCGGAATACGTCAATGCCAATGACGGAAGATATAGGTAAGGCGGTGGATCTCTACCCGGCCGAGTTGCTGCACAGCACTCCAGTGTACCACCAGTATTTTACCAGTTACAAGTGTACCACCAGTATTGTTAGTAATGACGCATCTAGCCCATGCTCGCCTCTTATGAGCTGCCTGGTAGGCAGGCAGATGGTCTATTCTACAGTGGAACCAACATGGGGAAAATAAAATTTAATGACGGAATAATTTTAAATGTTTTTACTTTTAGTGACAGCGTGACGTTCTTAAAATATTTTTATTAGATTATTCTTCAATCAAGGCGGTTGAAGCAGCGGGCACAATTAGTACAGGTAATTAATTCATTAGCTTTTGTGTATTACAATACTGTAGAAAACCAACTTACTTGCCCGGCGTATCCCTGCAAAACTCTTCAGATCCCAATACCCCACAGGTGGCGTTAGCACTGATGGTAGCGAATGGTGCCACATCTAGTGGTGGTGGTAGCAATCCCTCATTGCTAATTACCACTTTGGTAAGAGTAGTGCTGGTGAGTCGGTCTAGGACCGCACGACCTGAAACAAATGTATATTATTTCAGTATAAAAAATCTTATTCAGAATGTTTAATATACTTCAGTATTTCATTATTGATTTATTTGTTTAATTAATTATAATTATTAATTAATTTAAAAATAGATTCACTAATAGTGTATATAGTATTTTGTTTGTAGGGTTCCGTACCGATAGGATAGAAGGTACACTATTACTAAGACTCCGCTGTCCGACTGTCTGTCTGTGTGTCATCAGCTAGACAGATAGTTAAACAATTGTTTTTTTTTTACAGATACTGTATTTTTTGCCACTATAATAACACACGTTTAATAAGGCTTCCCATACTGTAAACCACCCAACCCAACCAATAAATTTCGCTCTCCACGTTTAGATCGCAGTAAAGGCATCGTAGTCTTCGCATATATTCTCAGAATATCCTGTTACATATTCACTTCAAAATAGACAAATAGAGAAAAACGTAATTTGATCAGCCGTTTTTAAAGACGAGAGAGGTTTTCCGACTCACACTTGATCGGTTTTTAAAAGCTTTTATTTAACTTGCATTGTATGTATGTAAATATGTATGTTCAGGTGGATTCTTAGAACTCAAATTTGAAGTAGATATCCTCACCCGATTGAGCTGAAATTTTGTAAGTGATGATGACAATGCATGATAAGGTACATGACATCATTCTAAATCTAATATGGTAAAGCGAAGCGAGTATTCACATATGCAGTTAGCTTCCCTAAACGTACGGGAAGCTCAAACTGCACATGTGATAGTGAAACGACGGAAACCATAGAACACATCCTTTTCGAATGCCACCAAAACACAATAGACAAATACAACCTAGAATATGAAATAGACTCATATAAACAGACACAATATTAGTGAATTGATAATAGATAAAAGTATAAGTACTGCATAAATATGGCATAAAGGGCAATAAATAGAAACAAAAACAGTTAAAGATGCTGAACAATATATAAACTGATATAATGTATCAACATCAGAAAATAGATATATGTATATAAAAATGTAACAAATTGAATATAAAAGATTGTAATATTAATATTAAGAAAATACCATGTTAATAAATTAAAAAGTTTTAAATAAAAAAACAAGAAATAAATAAAAAATAGCGTAGAATAGGAGAATAGTTGGGAACTTCCCCAAAGTTAGAAAGATGAAGGAAGACAGAAAGATAAGGCATGAGGAATGAAAGTGCGAGAGGCACAACGGCGAGAACTAGTATGAAAGAGTAGATGGAAAGACAATGTCTCTTGCTTAGTAAGAGGAATAAAGAAAAAAATTTAATATGGTAGTTTTTAAAGTATTTCTATTTTTTTTTCTAACCGAGTACTTCGCCGCATACCCAGTGTCATAATCCTGTGCATGTTTCGTACTCTATTAGTATGTCTTTTAGATTGAAACTGGTAATAAAACAGTCAAATAATTAATACCTTCAAAATATGTTAATTAAATTATCGCGTTACGGCTTAAAAGACGATAATTATCTGTGGATGTTTGACATAATTAAAACATGGCGAGTGGTTTTCACGTGAATAAGAGAAATAAAGAAAAGGAAATAAACAGAAGGTACCTAATAAGTATTTTATACTATAACGTGTCCCTACATAATATATTTTTTTAAGGTTTCGTACCCAAAAGGTAAAATCGGAACCTTATTACTAATACTCCGCTGCCCCTCTGTCTATCTGCCACCAGACTGTATTTCGCAAACAATAATGGCTAAACAGTTGAAATGTTCATAGATGATATATTTCTGTTGACGTTATAACAACAAATAACTATTAAAATCTTTATTATATAAAGGGTGATAAAACGTGATATTTTTGCCGTTTTATACATAACTAACTGTACTCGAACTTCGTTTTATTTAATTATTTTATTTTACACATTTCTTAAATATTTTTTTAAAGTAAAGGTAGCTTCCGCCATTCCTTATTAAATTAACTGTCTGTCAGTGAATGTTCCATCGAATTCGGTCCAGCCGTTTCAGAGATTAGCGGGTACAAACAGACAGACAAAAATTCAAAAAATACTATTTCTGTATAACTATCTTTATGTAAACATACATATGCATTTAGTTTGAAAAAGCGTTTATTTTAATATTACATACAGATACAATTTGACGTCTTTTTATATATTTAAATTTAATACCAAATCTGAAAATAGATGGCACTGTGCTTTTTTAGATTGCGTCTCAATTGACTCGGCTTTATTAATATATCTTCTTCTATGGTATTTGCCTACCTTCTCCAGAATTCTTATTTTATTTATTTGTAGGTTACATTATATGTTTACATTATATGTTTGTTAAAAATGTTGCTGATATTTATAGAGATGTCCTTAAACAGATAAACACATTCTCAGATATTTTATTCAGAAAAGGCAGCCATTAATTAATTGTTTGACAGTTGGTAACGACACAGTTTCATAACAATTATTTATCACTGCATATACTTTACTCAGATGCCGCTATCACACGCTCCACTGCGGCCATCTGGTGGCAGCAGGGTGACCATACTCACTACACAATTTAACTTGAATCCCTACTAATATTATAAATGCGAAAGTAATCCTGTCTGTCTGTTACGCATTTACGCCTAAGCTACTAAATCGATTTTGATGAAATGTGGCACAGTGATAGTGTTGACTTTCAAGAAGAACAAAAAATTCATTTTAAATCATTAAAATTAAAAGAGGTTATGTTTGTACTCAATGAGTACTTACTATAAGTCAGAAAAAATCGACCCTTTGATAGTCATCTGTGTTATTAAAATAATTCACGTGGGCGAAGCCGCGGGCAGAAAGCTAGTCAAAAATAAAATTAATATCGTCATATCCCTAAAAGGTAGGCAGATGAACATAATATGCGCTCACGATTAGCCGACGATATTAGGTCCTATGTCGGGACAGATGGTCCATCGCTATGTCGGGCACAAATATTGGGTTTCCTCACGATATTTTAAGAGCACTCAGAAAATTTACTTAAAAAATCTCATTAATACATGGCGGGCTTCGAACCTGGACTACCGAAATGAAAATCCAAAACGCGTTCCACTTGGCCATCGACTCTAATATTCAGAACACGTGTATTATAAATTTGCTGATAAAATTACACGTACAATGAATTATTATTGATAGAATTAGATGTTACTATGCTGAAAGCTATTATTGGGTCGCTAGTATTTATTATAATTTATAAATTGAATTGTAGGGGTTCCAGAAAGTAAACTTACACAGACGGTGAAAACGGGACTATTATTAATACTTCGCTGTTCGTTTCTCTGTGTATCTGTCACTATACTTCAACTTTTAAATTTCACATGACGTGATGTATTTTGTTGCCACTGTAGCAACACATACGAAAATATAGAATAAAGTACATATTAGTAAGGACTGCTATACAACGATCTACCAATATGTGTCGCCATCGTAATAGTCGCTCGACAGAATCTCAGAATAAACAGACATACTTAAAATACACGATGTGATTTATGAAGTTGTTTATTAAAAACACGTTTTTTTTTGCCATTAATACGATACGGAACCCTTTGTGGGTGGGTCAGACAAGAAAGTAAATTAAATATTGTCCATGAAAAA
Organism: Lasaia peninsularis; assembly: GCA_018236625.1. Lineage (NCBI taxonomy): Eukaryota > Metazoa > Arthropoda > Insecta > Lepidoptera > Riodinidae > Lasaia > Lasaia peninsularis. The sequence continues at coordinate 26,253 of DVZL01000154.1, forward strand.
GCAAAATGTATGGTCCCACTACATATCCAGTTATAACTAAATGCTTACGCATGTTTATTTGCTTACTAAATAATAGCTTGAGATTACTTGATATCGTAGATGGATAGATAACCTCAAGGTAAAATTGTAGGAAATCATAGATTATATGTACAAATCGATTATTATATCATTTTCATCTTTCTTAAAAGGCATGGACCGCTTTTTTAAAAGTAACTGTTCTCCACTGTTTTGCTTACGTAGACAAAATACGAAGTATCAGAAAACTTATAAGAGAACTACTACTAATATTATTATAATATGCGAATGTGACTCTGTCTGTTTGTTACGCTTTCACGCCTAAGCCACTGACCCGGTTTGATGAAATTTAGCACTGAGATAGTGTTGACCTCAAGGAAGAATATTACCTCCTTTTTAACCGATTAAATTAAAAAGGGGATATTTTTTACGCAATAAGTATTATAAGTCGGAAAAAAGTCTGCCCTTCGAAAATTGTCTGTGTTATTAAAATAATTCACGCAGGCGAAGCCGCGGGCCGAATGCTTGTATGGATATAATTATTATAGTAATACTAGATGTTTCAGCTAACTTCGTACCAACCGCACTTAGGGGTATGATAACAATTAACAACCTATTTTCAAACGTATCAAATGTAGGTATATACTCTCTGTCTACCCCTCAACAGAACTATCATGAAGAAATATACCTATATATAACATACATATAACAGCGAATATTAAAAATAAGAAAAAGATAAGTTATCGTGAAACGTCTAACATAAAAAAACGACCCGCGACCGCCAGATGTCGCTGTCTATAATATTTAGATCGCAGTAAACACCCCAAGTAGTCGGTCGGTATATTCTGAAAATATCTGGTTACAAAATGTACAATAACAATGATGTGTGTTAAATTGTATTTTTTTGCCGTTTTATACATTATTAATTCGGTATGGAACACTATGTGCGAGAGTCCAACTCGCACTTGGCCTGTTTTATTACTTCTGGTAAGCTATAAGCATGTCATATATGATTAGGAAATACTAAGCATTTCTACATCTGGTTCGTATTGAAGAGAACTTTATGAGACACGCCTTAGAAGCCGGCTTAAGTTATATATACGATAACTAACAAACTCGTATTAGACTTTGCCACGTGTCAAAATGGCCGACCATTATTAAATATGATTGCTACTGTTATGATATACGTCAGGAATACAAACATACAGACAGATTGCCTGTTGGTAAGAAATGTACGCTTCCTATAAAAAAATTGGCCAATTACGAGTGAAACTCACGCATTATTTAAGGGCACCACATCAACTAGAACTACATAAACGAAAAAAAAAACGCGTTTTAAAATTTGTTATAACATTTTAATAATAAGCTTACGCCATTATATTTTAAAATGTTTTAACGTAACTATCATCTGTTGACATAACTAGAACTAGATTATAAATATTCAGTTTAATTGTAAAAATAATAGTTAAAAAAAACTAAAAAACACGCTTTAATTTCTTGTACAACTGAAAACTAGAAAATAATTCTAAGTTATGAAGAGTTCATGTTATAGGGGGAGAAAACTAAACTTAAGTTTTTAACAAAATAATTTAATTCAGAGTAAACAGCGTGGGGCGCATTATTCTGTGGTTCATAACTAACCTCTAATATATATAGTTATATAGAATGATTATATTTTAAATAACAAGCACCCTACGCTTTTTACTCTGAATTAAAATATTTTGTTAAAAACTTAAGTTTGATTTTCTCCCCCTGTAACATGAACTCTTTATCTTTTATAGTAGACTAGCTGTAAGCCCGCGGTTTCGCCCGCGTGAATTATTTTAATAATACAGACAACTTTCAAAGGGCAGACATTTTTTAGAATTATAATAGGTACTAATCGCGTAAGCGTAAAAACATACACTCTTTTTAATGTAGTCGGTTAAAAAGTAGCCTATGTCCTTCCTCAAGGTCTACTCTATCTCTGTACAAAATTTCAT
>DVZL01000155.1:0-28208 GCA_018236625.1 Lasaia peninsularis
GACCTTGAGGAAGGACATAGGCTACTTTTTAACCGACTACATTAAAAAGAGGATATGTTTTTACGCGATTAGTATTATAAATCGGAAAAATGCATTTGAAAGTTGTCTGTATTATTAAAATAATTCACGCGGGCGAAGCCGCGGGCGGACAGCTAGTTTCTAATAAAATAAAAGTAGCCCGTTCTTTATTACATCAGCTGTCTGTCAATGAAAGTTTAAATCGGTCTGGCTGTTTCAGAGATTAGCCGGTACAAACAGACAAACGTACAGACAAAAATTGCATTTAGTAAAAAGCGGTTTTTAATATTACATACAGACACTTCAATCTTATTTATTTGTATAGATAACAAAGTTTGTGAGTGGGTGTGCTTGTTATTGATAATCTTTAAATCTATAAATAAGGCCAAAAAAAATCACGTTTGTTGTTAGTTCATTCTATTTTTGGTATGTATTGTTATAGTGGCAACATAAATACGCCATCTGTGAAATTTCCAACTTTCGAGGTTTACGGTTTATGAGATACAGCCTGGTGACAGATAGACGGATAGCTGAGTTTTAGTAATAGGGTTCCTTTTTTACTCTTCTGATACGGAACATTTGGTTTTTGTGAGAAGTGTAACCGGTCCTTTAGTTACGCAGAAGACTGATATTCTCAGCTTCAGGTTGGCAACTAATGATTATACATTAATTTTATGGAAGCCCCCTTGATTATTTACAGTGTTTGTTGTTACAGCGGATACAAAAATATATCATCTCTGAAAAATTCAACTGTCTAGCTCTCATTCATGAGATACAGCCTGACGATAGACAGACGGACAGACGGATCCGTAGTAAAGCGTTCGGTTTTTACCCTTTGTGTACGTAACCGTAAAAATTAAATATATATAACTCAGTTACTAACTTTTTGTGTTGTTTGAAGGCAATATTATGAAGTTTGACAGATCAAAACTTTCACTTAATTCACTTACTAACTTTCGAGATGCTTAAAAGTATATAGCAGCTTTAATAGTTGATTTCGATATATTTTTTTGAGATAATACAGCGAACCGGCATACGGGTCTACTGATGGTAAGAGATAACCGTGGCCTATAGACACCATAGATGTTGTAGTTGCGTTACTGTCTTATGGCCAGAGTGATAGGCCTGATGTGCAAGTTTACCGGCTACCCTACCCTCCGATCCGGAACACGACAATGTCGTTATGGCGGCTGGAAAGTGCTGTGCAGCAAATAGCCCGGGTAGGGATCCACAGCACAGATGGACAGCACTATTTACTGCACAGCACTCTACCACCAGTGGTCTTACTGAAAACGACCCAGTAAACCTATGCTCGCCTCTTACGAGCTGCTTGCTGGGGAGGCTGATGGTCTATAAATAACAACGGAATCTTAGTAATAGGATCCCGGTTACCTTTTAAGTATAGGACCCAAAGAAGTCTTCTATTTCAGTTACTTAATATACATACCTATTGTAAAAAAGAATCCATATAGAAGTAACAGCCACAGCGTAGGTGAGGCTATGTTAGTCATCTGATTCATTCTGGTTCTTCACGACTTAAGGTGCGTTTCTGTAAAAAAAATATCGGTTAACCAAATCACTATATTAAACATATTATAAAATAAACTCTCCACCTTTCTGTCTGTCCCTATGTTTGTGTAAATCTTTCAAACTATGATACAGTGATTTAAGTATCATAACATGAATATCGCTTGTTGAATTAAATATTTAGTCCCTGGATGACCGAGCTTTGCTCAGTGTTTGGTTAGTACATCACTTTTTTAAATAAAATTGTATTTGACATAATTTACTATGTTTCTCTTGTTTCTGTAGGGCCTCCAGGAATAGTTTTCTCACAAAAAGAAGGAATTCTAAAAAAAAGAAAAAAAAATCGACTGGACTGGGATTCGAACCCGGGATTTTGCGTTTTAAGGAACCCGATTTTCCAACTGAGCTATACTAACTTAACTAATCCTCGTGAAACTTAGCTTTGTACGAGTATTATAATGATAAAGGTTTTTATTACATGAAAACACGATACGATTAATAAGAGAAACTTGAAAATAAAACCTAGCTAGATCGATATATCGCCCCCGAAACCTCCCATATACGAAATTTCAAGAAAATCGTTCGAGCCGTTTTCGAAATCGCTGATATATATTATATACAAGAATTGCTCGTTTAAAGGTATTAGATACATACATATCTATTCTGTTAACGATTATGAAACGTAAAAAAATATTTGTATTTTGGTGATGGAACTAACCGTAACGTCGTCAGTTTTAGTAATATACACATTTTTGGAGTTAAAAATGGAAGCCTATTACAAGAAACTGTCTGTTTGTCTGTCCGTCTGTCATCAGGCTGTATCTCATAAGCTGTGATAGCTAGACAGTTGAAATTTTCACAGCTGATATATTTCTGTAGCCGCCAAAACAAAAATACTATAAATATAATAAAATAAGTATACAAAGAGTTCTCCAATACTACCGACATTTTTTTTTGCCGCTTTTGTAGATAATTGTACGAAACCCTTCGTGCGTGAGTCCGACTCGCACTCGACGGATTTTTTTTTATTTCCTAGTAAATAACCAATTTTTGGCATGTTAAAGTATTTTACATTTCATATGAACACTTGACGGATTTTTATTCACTATTGTGAAACGTGAGAAACTATATCTATATTAGTGAAGGAAGAAACTATAATATCGATAGTTTTAGCGTCGAATACATATTGACTTCATATATGAGCTAAGTAAGCTAAATGAACTCGTGGAGTCTATTATTTTGTACGTAAAGGTCGATTCTATAAAAGCATCGAATAATGGAAAACCTTATAAATTCTGGCACGATTCTAAAACGACGAAAAATTCCTCTCGGATAATTGGAAAATATTTCGAATGGACCGCTTTAATTATTTACCGAATACCATTTAAATAGGTAGATATCAAATGAAACGTTGCAACGAGGCGGGCAAATTAAATTCTAATTTTGCAAATTAAAATGTAATTTGATTAGCTCTCGTTTGGATGGGATATATGAAACGACTGAATTCAAACGGATTCCATTTTGCACGTTTGAATCAAAAATTCCAGACAGTACATGTTGCACTGCAATTACAATTAAAGTGCTTTGTATTTTACCTATTAACACGTTGACGGACATTACACTTTCATAGTTTGAGGGTGTTGAAACAGTACTATTTTTCATACATTGTCCGTATGCGTAGTAGCGTCACAACACAGCTATTATCATAATACATGATATAACAGAACGCCTGTTGACGTAAACGTCATCAACATTTACAGTTCCACCACATTGAGAGATATCAAAAAAGGAATCTGGTATATCAGCAGTTGTACGAGACCATGATTCTTCTGTAATAGGTATATCATCACTGGGACTATTATTGGCAGGGTTCGGCTGATTAGAGTTGACTTGATACGTATTAGGAGACTCTCCGTCATTTATAGGCGTACGAGATAATAATGGGGCGGGTTCTATGCTTACAGGCAAAAGTTTGTAAGACCTTGTGCTGTTGTAATAACAAACAAGTTTTTTTAGTAAAAAAACAGTTTACGTTTACACCGTTGACGGTGTGCCGTTTATTACACATAAGATACAGATTACAAACACGTAGACTAATATCAAAACACTGATTAATTATTTACTGTTCGATTTTAAAACAAAACGAAAGTTCTGGTATCGCAAACACTATAGCGTCACCGGTTAAGCGAGATCGCGAGTTCTGCTGTCTTCAAGTGGTGAATGCAACTGGTGGCCACCCCGGTGAATGCAGCTCATATAGTCACGGCAAACAGCGCGCATGAATCACGAGCAAGATTCGTGTGTAGCTGTCGTGCGCTCGGGTGCCCGTTGTACCACATAGTATCCGCTGAGACCGCTACTGCGGGCGATAGTAATCTGGGAACTTCACCTGTCTTCCGCTTCTGGTTTGTATTTGAGCTGGTTGCCCAGGTCGAGTAGCTGTTGCAGATGAAGTTGGAGCTGTTGCATCTTGAGTGTTAAAAGCTAGTTTTAGGCGCTCAATGGTTACCTTTATTAATAATGGCTCGTGTGCAGTTGTCTCACGCCATGGCCTCATTGGAACGTTCTTCTGAGCTGTCTGCATCACTAGATAAAGATGTTGTCTCACCAGAAGATACTGCAGCTACATAACGTCGTTTGTATCTTACTTGAGATGTTCACTTATGTACTCATTAGTACATGTCGGAATTAGAACCAGTACTACCGGATTGAAACTCCAAAACGCCAACCACTAGACTACCGTGGCTCAACATATATCATTAGTAGTATAATAGGGTAATGCTAATAATCGAACGATTATATTGTATTTTCGGAGCTTAAGAATTACCAAGAAAATTAACAGTCTACAAATAGATATTTCCAAATCGTTAACACGTATATATGAAAACAATTTTTAACATCTGCCGTCGTAGAATTAGGCAATTCACAAAATGGCGAACATAACAAAACTCATATTGCAGCAAATTGTCCTATTGTGTGTTCGTATTAGCTATTTTCTTAACATCTGAATTTAAATGTGACATTTTGAATGCTTATTTAAATATTTGGACGGTTGGGGTGCGATTTTGTATATTTTGTTTCACTGTCCCAAAAATGTTATAGACAAACTTATTTACTTTTATAATTACCAAGTATCTATGTATAGTATGAATTTTGTACATTTGTTTGCTTTTTGACGAAAGCTACTGCTAGCTACCCTTCTATTGATTCTTATATTCCACTTGGATTGATTCGGACACCACGAATGGATTTGGTGTGGAACTTGACGTACGAGGTTTCGAGTTCGATTGTCTTATGAATTTTAACAAGTTTTTTATGAGAAAAACATAACATTGGCTGCGATTAGATTATTGTGTTCGATATGACGACCTACCTCGACTTCTTGCAGGTAGATTATGAATATATGTTATGTGAAGAAAATGTATTGTCTGTTAGAAAACTACACTAAGTGTCATACTGAAATGACACAAAAATCTTAAAGTTATAAATCTGACACCAGAAGTACACAGAAAGAAGATATTATTGAAATGCGGGAAAAAGATAATACATAGTTTATCAAAATAATTGTACTATTTATTTGACCGTACTTATAATTTGATAAGATAAACAATAAATTGAAATTTTCTAATCTCAACAGTATATAAAAAGACTGTGACGGAGTATTTATTGGGACTAAGATATTATGATGTACGTGATGTAAGAATTTAAACAGTAATTAAATTCTTATGTAAGACTTATAAAAAAAGTTGTTTCACAACTTTTTAATGTGTTTCTCGTAGATGTCCTGTTCCAGATTAACAAGTAGACAGAAAACTTATAAAAGAGGCTTAAGAAACTTTAAAATAGTTTGGCAACTAGCATCTTTGAAGTTAAGACAAGAATAAAAACAGCCGAGACTGAGTTAGACCCGTGAACGTAGGGTTCCGTACCATTATCTGTAAAAACGGCAAATAAATCTCGTTTGCTGCTTGGGAATCCCTTTTAAATATTGATTTTATTTTGTTTTCAGTGTTTTTGTTATAGAAGCATTATAAATACATAAGTTATGAAAATTTAAAATTTCTAGCTATCACGGCTCATAAGATACAGCTTGATGATAGATAGACTGACGAACATAAAAACAGACGGGAAGCGGAGTCTTAGTAAAAGCGTCCCATTTTTAAAATTTGAATACGTAACTCTAAAAAGTAGCCAACTACCACCTTACCATTGATTGCGACGAAAACCAAAATAATGGCATTTGAAAGAAACGAAACTAGAAGGGATGAAAGAATTATGGTTGTTAATGTAGTGCTAGAACTATTGAATTTAATAATTGTATATCATGGTAGTGCTTTTAACAGAGATAAAAGGTACACCGCATATGTATAAAATGCTTCAACCAATGTGTGCTACCAGTGATAACCTACGGTGCTGAGACGTGGTCTCTATCTATAGGTCTCATAAAAAAGCTCAAAGTCACGCAGCGAGCTATGGAAAGGGCTATGTTGGGGTTTCTCTACGCGATCGAATCAGAAATGAGGAGATCCGTAGACGAACTAAAGTCACCGACTTAGCTCAGCGTGTTAGCAAGCTGAAGTGGCAGTGGGCAGGGCACATAGCTCGAAGAACTGATGGCCGATGAGGCAAAAAGGTTCTAGAGTGGAGACCACGCACCGGAAATCGCAGCGTAGAGCGTCCAACAACTAGATGGAGCGACGATATAGTGAAGATCGCAGGAACCCGCTGGATACAGGGTGCTTTTGATCGGTCCAATTGGAAGTCGTTTAGGCCTATGTTTAGCAGTGGACGTCCTTTGGCTGAAATGATGAATGATGAGATGTAAAAAGGAGAATGAGTGCTGCGAATAGAGTGAATGGAATGTTGGGTAAGCTACTTCAAAACAAAACCCTGAGTTATATAACGTTACTTTACGGAAGTGAAAGTTGAGCATGAAAGAACGATAAATGCTCCTATGGTTCGGTCATGTACCAATGAAATATAAAAGATTGACAAAACAGGTATACCATGTGAAAGTGGATGGATGTAGGTATGCGGGGAGACCTAAGTTTATAAATCACGACCAAATTACATTACCTGATGGTGGAATCAAGAGTATCCGAAACCGGCGTGTTAGTATGAGGAGAATGATGAATGTGGTGGAAGCCAGGCAGGGATGTAAGGATCGTGACATTTGTCACCCGATACTCTCTACCTACTCCGAAGGAACCTGATGTGTAAAGATTTATGTTGCATGAATTATATTATTAATTCACCACTACAAAAAACTGACTTCAATTTCATTATGATGAGGCCAAGATAACTGATTGTTTTGTTTTTCTCAATATTACAAAATGTTCTAATCCATCAATCCAGAATTGATAACCTTTTTTGAAGTTTGTTCGTTATAAATTTATGACTGCTGGTTTAAAAATTACCTTTTTTGTTTTAGTTCACATTTGGAGAGTAAGATAGCCGGTACTTACGCAAGAGGATTAAGATTCCAACCTCAGCACCATTAACCTCTTTAATGTTTATATGCGACGTCTGCTTTCTTACACCAGAAACTCCATCTGCTTATTGGCCTTTCCATACTATAAAAACTTTTCTCAGAGCACTACGAAAATTGGCCGTTATAAAAAATTAGATTCTTGGCTACGTTACAAAAAGCTAAACATATTTTATAGCATTTTCATCCACAAGCGTCAATAATCGTGGTAAAGTTCAACACTTAACTAAATCAAAGACAAGTTTCATAAAAGACAATATACTTCACTGGAATATTTTGCAAGATAAAAAACATTCAAACATTGTTTGTTCCTTTTATAAAAATAGAAAGGTAAAAACTACATAGAAGTATAGGCTGTTCTGACAAAAAATTCAATCAGTTTGCAAATAGCGGTCGGTCTCTTGTGACTACGCTGGGAACAGACATGAGTGTCGAAATTTGTTTTTTTTTACATTGCGTCCCCGCATTGGTGCCGAGATTCTTTGAAAAATAAACCCACTGCGAGAACCTCAATACACATATCATATACAGAGTGTTGATTTGCATTCGTAGGAAATTTACAGGGTTTTTATACTAAAAATAAAGAGGAAAGATTTGATTGTTTGTTTGATTAAGATAAAGACTTGACTTGACTAAGATAATAAAGCTTGAATACCACCCCGAGGTGTAGGGTCGAAAGGGCCTGCTACGCACAACAAGAAAGTCAAGTGGGTGCCTTTTTGGACTGCCACCGCACCAGTTGAAAGTCACTGTTGTTTTTTTTACCCAGTCCACGTGCTAACCGTGCAAAGCGGGACCGGGCATCTAGTGAAGGTATACATAAAACAAAGCCTGTTGCCGGATTTTTTTTAGTCTGTTTAAGATAAACCACAAATTACTGAATGAATTAGCGCTATGGGTTCTGATCTTCTATTTCGGTGTACCAATGTATTTTTCTAACTTAAGTATATTTTTGAGTGTTCTTACGGTGAAGGAAAACATCGTGAGGAATCCCGAGACTTATAATCGATAAAAGGACTTGCCACGTGTCACGTTATGGGACCTAATATCATTTGCTAACAGTGGGTGCATATTTACCTCTACCTATCCTTTCGGGGATATCAGCGTGATAGTATTTATTTTATTCGTACATATTATAATCATTTGGGTTTTATGTCAATTAATCGACATTTGTCGATGTTTGTTCAACAAGTCGGGAAAATTCCAGCCTTGTTTGGGACTTTAATCACCAGCTGCCAGAATCCAATTATAACAAAACAATCTATTTTTGATTGTTCCCATTTTTATTAGAACCATTATGTTTTTTTCTTATTTTGTTCTAAAATCATATTATGTGTTAAATAAACATAGCCATCCGGATAGTCATAATCATCATCTTACCGATTAGTCTTGGTTGCTCAAAACGCCTAAGCGAGAGAAATCAAGGGTCCACGTTCCTACTTTTTCTTCTTCTCTTTGCAGGGTAACACTTCTCTAATAGTGGGTTCATTAGCACACATGTCTTGTTCCACGACATCTAGCCAGCGTATCTTGGGTCGGCCTCTTTTACCGACGCCAATTGGTTTAATGGCGTTTAAGCATTTTTTACCCACAAAAACCTGCCGGTTTACGTAAAATATGGCCACACCATCTTAGATGGCTTTCCTGAAGTTTTTCCACTATATTACAAACATAAAAGTTGCCACGTATGTGAGTATTTGTTATGCATCTTACACATCCATCGTAGCATCTTCATCTCCGTGACATGCAGCTTCTGCTTATGTCATTCACTCTGTTTATAACCGTCTGGATAGATTTTGTGATCTTTTGAGGATACCTTATTATACACCGTCAACATTAAATTAGACTCGTAAAAAATATTGACAATTGCAGAATACTGGATTCAGTGTAATCATTCTAAAACTTGGGTGCACGAGAAATGTACCTGTAATGTTGGAGTCAGCAGCTATTTTTGAGATGAATGCCTGGTTTATTTTTTGTTAAATTACATTATCCGTTTTGCCCCTGTGACATATTGTCAATTATTCGATTTGCCCGGAGGGGATGGGCAAAACGAATAATTGACAAGATCAATTTTTTAAGGGCTATTATTATAAGAAAAGTGTTACGGTTTGTTAATTTTAATTGTTTATTTCTAAAGATTTTTAACCAAAGTACAAATAAAAAGTTTAAGAAGTTCTGTTGATTGTGAGATTTTCGTTTTACTTCCATTTCTTCTTAACATATGCGTCTTGCCCGGGCTTCCCCTACATGGCGAGATTCGAAGCTGACCCACCGAAAGTTCGAAGGAAGAAAATCCGAAGCGCATAGCTCTAAGCTACCGTGGTCTTACAGACAATATGAAATGAATTCCATCGCGTACAGAAAACAGAACATAAACAGTTTGCTAAAATCATAAACTCGTCCATTTCAGTGTTGTCGTCGTCGAGAAAAAAAGAATGAACATTCGTATCTTTTATTCAATTCTTCCACAGGATAATCGCGTTGCGAAAAACGTCTCGTTGATCGCCTCATTCACTTCTCTTTGTGTTGAATAGCGTTGCAATGAAAAAGTTACGCTCAACTCATTGAGGGGTCAAATACGACGATTGTTAGCTTTGACCTTCGCTCGTTACCTTTATATATTTCTTACGGAATTGCCATCGTTTATTGCCAACGTGATAAAAGTTAAGTTATCGTGATCTGACTCCAAGCCTAATTGTAATTGGGTTTTATTTCGTCATCACTTTTGTTTTTTTATGTACATTTGATGGATGGGTTTGTTTTTAAAAGCTTTTATTTAACTTATAATGTAAGCATGTAAGTATGAATGTTCGGGTGGAATCTTAGAAGTCAATTTTGAAGTAGATATCTTCATCCGATTAAGTTGAAATTTGGTGCACACGCGGTTAAGTTTGAATGACAATGCACGATAAGGTACGTAACGTCTTTCTAAATGCAATATGGTAAACCAACCAAGATGGCGTAATAGTTATTTTTAATGCATTTCTTCAAAATGAATATCAAATAAAAGAAAAGGCTCGTTGATAGGAACTCGAAAAATAATGACGTCATTTTGTCTACTTTTTAGAGCTTTCAAATAAAATGTTTTTCTCAAAAGTATATTTATGCTTTTAATTTATTGAACCTATAAATGTGTTGTTTTGCATTTCTTATAATTTAACTCTGTTTTTACTAACTTGTAATCTTCTTCGTTCAGACAAAAATCCTAAAAAATGTTATTTAAGTATAATATGTACCTTGTAAATATACATAATATGCATTTACTTAAGCGGTTATTTTAATATTACATAAAGACACTCTAATTTAATTTGTGTAGTTGAAACAAACTTATTCTACAAAATGGCAAAATAAATAATCCACAAAACAATGAAACCGCCGCTAACTTGGAATGATATACTTGTATATTCTACTAACTTTAAAACTTACATAGTACACTGTTGCAAAATAAACAAATAAATCTTTAAGTAATAAACAAGTCCTGGGTAAAGAGGACCAAGTAAACAACAATTTCACGAGGGTCCTAATGGTAATTAATATTTTCCTACAAGCCTCTCATCTTACTGAGGCTTTTGGATAATAAAAATATGTAATAAGTTAATTAAAAAAATACACATTTACCTACTGTAAAAACTCTTTCCACACCTCAAGTATATAATAATTAGAATGAAATTCCTTATCTTGGAGGCACGCACTGAGCGGGATGGGAGTGAGATTGAATAGGAAAATACTTAATTCACTATATTTTTAGTATTTTTTGTATAGTGGCAACCAACATGTACAGTTTTTCAACTTTATAGCTATCATAATATATAATTATATAATGGGATAATTTAAAATAAACTAGTTAGCGGCCGCATAATTACCAGCAGTGTTATCCTGAAAAACTTTTTTAATTATGCTTTTTAAATATTAAAACGAGAAAAATATTTTATTAAAGTAATTAAGCTTAAAATAGAATATTATTATAACTGAAATGTGACCGATTTGAAGGTTACGTGACTCCGTAGCGGAAAAGAATATCAGTATGGCCGCTTAGCGTGGGTGACGATGGCTGAACTACTTATTAAATGAATAATGTCCAGTTTAATTCGTAGCTATATATATTCAACTAGTGACCCACCCCGGCTTCGCACGGCTATACTATACATGTAATATACATAAAAACTTTCCTATTGAATCATTCTATCTATATTATAAGAAAACCGTGTCAAAATTCGTTGCGTAGTTTTAAAGATTTAAGCATACATAGGGATATAGGGACGGAGAAAGCGACATTGTTTTATAATATGTAGAAGTGTACTTAGCTCTACGGCTAAGTTGATGTAATTTTCAAGTATAACTACATGTTCTTATAAGCTATTTCAGTTTACTTAATAAACAACTAATCTAATAAATTTGGAATGTCAAATATGGTGGGCAATAAAATTAGTAAAATGTTGTATGTATGTTCACACACAATATACTCATACCGAAATAGTATTTTTTTTTCATTTTTGTTTGTCTGTTTGTACCCGCTATTCTGTGAAACGGGTGGACCAATTTGATTGGACTTTCACGAGCAGACTGTTGATGTAATAAGGAACAGCTTAGGCTACTTATATTTAAAACGCAGACAAAGTCGCAGGCAAAGCTAGTTTATAATGAAATGAAATTTTCATTACGTCCACATTGACCTCTTGTACTGGAACAAAGTTTAATTTTGTGTTTTGAAAGGGCTTCGTTGTTGGCTAATTATTATTTTGCTGTAATACTACTACCAGCGCCAGCTCGGTCAGGAAAGGTAACTGCCAGGGGACCGACTTTAACGTTTAACTAAGGGGTTCTGGGAATCGTTAATGAACTAATATTATTAATTTTGGCTTTGAAGATCATTTCTGCAGAACACTATGAGATACTTTGAAGATTATCTGAGTGTGTCTCAATTATTTCTATTTTAGTATTATTTACTTCTCTAAAGAAGTAATACAAAATACATTTAATATGTAGGGACGAAGGAGCGGTCCTCTTTGTCTCCCATAACTATTCCTACCAGGCGTGGGTGTTCGGGCGAGGAGAATAAAACTCTGTACGTAATGTAAGGTTAAATAATTATTATTCTCGCAACAATCACTTCACATATCATAAAAATATAGTCTTGATTGAATAGTCCTATAATTACAATTACTAAATCAAGAGACGCTCCACCAAACACGTAGCGCTGTAACCCGATGTAAACCAATCGCCGTGCCATATAGTGTATTATCTATGGCCTTGCCGTCCAGACAAGTAATGGCGGTCGCCTCGTCGATTGCGCTAGCGCCTGCCCCCTTAGAACGTACACTATCATCTCGACGCGATCGCGTGTTTTCGCGCGATTAGAAATGTCAAACTTAAAAAACCTAGTACAAATTTTAGACTTTGACATCTCAAAACACGCAAAACGACGCGATCGCGTCGTGACGATAGTGCACGTTCTAACCCCTCAGGTGTTGCGTCAGAGCAAAGCAACAGACAGCAGTGACAATTCAATGACAGCTGACAGCTGACATTGGCACAGACTTGTTTGCTCTGAGGTTTGAACGCGTCGTCAAATAATGATTTGACGGCGCGTTGTGTGTTTTGACAAAAACAACTACTAGACGGATTTGGATGAAATTTTTCAATAATACGGCATATATGAAATTAACATATTGGCTACTTTTTAACCGAGTACGAGTGTTTACGCAATAAGTAATATAAGTCAGTACAAAGGGGATAACTTAATGTTAGCTATGTCTAGATAGTACTGTTAGCGGCGAAATATTTAAACAATGTATCTAATTTAATTTATATTATTTATTTCAGCCGCCATAATGACGTTGTCGTGTTCCGATTCCGGAAGGTAGGGTAGCCGATAGACTTAAACATACGATCTAAATCCCGGATCACAAATAGCGACGCTCCTACAACATCTATGGTATATATATAGGTCACGGCTGTCTAAATAATGATAATTATTTTTCAAACTCAAAATAATTTATTTTAATTTCAAAAGTTGCTAAATCGGTTTCCTGTTCGCCCTTGGAACCTAAACCAACTAATCAATCCTAGATATGAAATAGTTTACCATCCTTTGTGTACCTTTCGGTCTGTAGTAATATTATAATTTGAATTTGTGTTTGCAGATCTGTTTGTCTATCTTAATGGCACAGGCTAAATATTTTCTTATAACAATCAATTCAAATAATTGAAATTGGGTCTGTAGTTTTAAAATAATCGCTTTTTACTAAATGCATAATATATATGTTTACAAGGTACACATACCAAAACATTTTTAGATTTTTTGTATGTCTGTTTGTACCCGCTAATCTCTGAAACGGTTGGACCGATGTTGAGGAAAATTTCACTGGAAGACTGCTGACGTAATATAGATAATTATTTAGGCTATTTTTATTTTATAAATGTATAAAATAATTAAAACGCGGACTAAATCGCGGGTACAGCTATTATTACAAAATGTCTCCCACGTTGTTTTTTCTGCATAACAATGACATGTTGCAAATCAGAAACACTCATTGCTATGCGGACGATACAACTGGGGATGCCTTATACTTTGGCCGACACAACATTTCTCAGGAACACGTCAGCGAGAGCCGGAAACACCTTATCTCTGAAGTTCAGAGTCTTTTGACCAAAATCTCGTATTAGGGCCAACAAAATTTGGTGCAATTTAACCCAAAGAAGACACAAGTATGCGCGTTTTCCACTAAAAGGTCTTCTTTGTCGTACCATCTCGATTTGAGAGCCTAACTGCCTTAGCTAGTATTGGAATTCTTGGCGTCGACGTTTCAAGTGACGTTCAGTTTCGTGGCCATCTGGAAGGGAAGGCTAAAATAGCCTCTAAAATGCTTGGTGTGCTCAACAAGGCGAAACATTGCTTCAAGCCGTCACATCGTTTGCAGCTTTATAAAGCGCATATTTGGCCGCACATGGAGTACTGTGCTCACCTCTGGGCGGGGGCTCCCCAGTACCAGCTCCTTCCATTTAACCGCATCCAACGTAAAGCGTCTCGAATCGTTGACGATCGGTCTTTTGCCAATCGGGTTGACTCTTTGGCGTTGCCAGATATCTGTTCACTCAGTGTTTTCTACCGCATTTACCACGGGGAATGCTCTGAAGAGTTGTTAGGTTTGATACCTGCGTTGAATTTCACGTTAGGACATCGCGACAGAGCGTAAAATTCCACGCCTACCACCTTGATGCGTGGCGCTCCTCAACTGTGCTTTTTTTGCCTCGTAATCTTTCTTTATGGAACGAATTACCAGCGGTAGTATTTCCAAACGGAAACGACTTGGGAACCTTCAAGAAAAGAGCATACTCGTTCCTAAAAGATCGGCAAACCATTTGTGATACTTCTGGTGTTGCGGGTGTTCATGGGCCGTTTGCCTCCTCTTGTATAAAAAATACATTTTGACTAGTCGCTTTAATAACTCTATCTATTACTCAAAACTGTATCCATCCGTTAGGTAGTTTTAAAGCTTTGAGCGTACATATGGATAGACAGCGGATAAACAATTTTATTCAGATTCTTCATGTTAATAAGAAATCAATTTTGAACTTACGACTAGAACAGTTAAGCATAAATTAATATGCAAATACTTTTAATATAATATTGATGAGATTTTGATGAATATTGTTGATGATATGTCGTAAAAGCGAGTGATATTTTCAACCTTATCTTAATTAGAAGTCTAAATCTATATAACCGTATTATCTGTGGAAGTACTTTGAAATAACGAGATAAGGATGTATACGTCACTACTAAACTGTCACGTTTAAAAAAAACCGGGCAAGTCGGACTCGCGTACGAAGGGTCTTGTACCTACCATCTACACCAATAAATAAAATTGGAGTGTCTCCTACTCGTCTAAAACTACCAACGCAAGGCTCGGGTTCGATGATTTGTATGATGAACATAGATGTTTGTATTTTTGGGTATAGGTTTAAAAATCACGACTGTTGCATGGGAGCAGCCTTTATAATATATTATTATTTTATGATTTTTTGTTATGACGGCAACAGTCTGTAAAAATTTCAATTGTCTAGCTGTCACGGTTCATAAGGTACAGCCTGATGACAGACAGACAGACGGACAACGGAGTCGTAGTAATAGGGTAAGTTTTTTATCCTCTTGACACGGAACTCTAAAAAAATAAACATAAAGATATTGAAATAAACTAAAAGTCGCTATTTTCTTATTGCTGCATGTTTGCGTGAAAAACAGCTTCAGGGTGAACAAATATAAGAAAATAAATACGACTAGTTAAAATGAGAAAAGTTAATTACGCCGAAGATAAGGACTTTTTCCCTTTCATACAAAGTTTTACTACGTTTTTACTAGCTTTTTACGGTACACAAGTTAAAGTAAAATTTTTAATGAAGCCTTGTGTCTATACTCTGGGTACTATTTGCTTTGAAAGTCTTTGGCATTGAGAATTACTTTTCGATGCAGACATTACTGAGGAAAGTTAATAATAAAAATCCTATTTATGAGATAACTCGTCATAGTCTAAGGTCCAACTGTAGAATTGTGTAGTTATCGAATACTAGTAATAGTAGTGTCGAGTATTAGGAGAATATGTATAATACTAGCTGTGCCCCCGTCTTTGTCCGTGATTTTATTTAATTTTATACATTTCTAAAATAAACAAAGCCATTCTTTATTAAATCGGCTGCCTGCCAGTGGAAGTCTCGTTAAAATTAGTCTAGGCTATATTTTTTTAGAAGAGCTCGTGTATTGTCCGAGGGTGGTGTCAAAAGTATCCGAAGCCGGCGTGTTTGTATGATGAGTAATGAACGTAGAGGAAGCTAGGTAAGTAGGTATGTAAGGATCGTGAAACTTGGCACTCGATACACACTGCCTACCTCACAATGGATCTGGCGTGAAGATATTGTGTAGGTAAGTACGAAAGTTAAGTAAGTAACTTTTATATTTACAACTTTATTTTAATACTAGCTATGCCTGCGACTTCGTCCGCTTTTTTATTTAATTATTTTATTTTATTCATTTCTAAAATTAAATTCTAAAATAAAAGTAGCCTCAGCCGCTTGTTACATTAGCTTTTTGTCAGTGAAATTTCCGGCAAAATCGATCCAGCCTTTTCAGAGACTTGACTTTGACTGGAAGAGATCACTGACTTTGCGATAAGGCCACCTTTGTGTACCATTTAGTCTCTAAGGGCCTGTTTGTAGGGTCTATAATAATATTAATTAGCAAATGGGGGTAATTACAAATTTCTCCCGAGCTGGCAGACGGAGGAAACTCGCTACGCCATTTCTCTCGTGACCACGATCCTTGCAACAGGATCGAAACGTCGAGATATATAAATAAAACCAGTAAGTTATGTACGCGTTTTGACCCGTTGTAATTTAAATATTAATAAATGCTAATATTATAAAAGTGAAAGTGTCCGTAGCTAAGTAGACTAAGTAACGCTTCATAATAATGTGTGTCTCTCAAGTGAATTTCCAGGTTCATGAAGCTACAGGTAACTGCTATTAGATATAATTCATAATTTATCCTGACAACTAAATAGAAATACCCAAATCAATGGGACGGACAGAACCACATATAATGGAGGACAAAAACACATTTTACCATACATACCTTAAGAATTATCTACAGATACAACTAAAATAATTTAAATGCAGTAAAACTACATAAAACAACTCAAATTTTTATTTTTATGTCATCTAGGTGATTTTTTTTCGTTTTTTATTAATATTTCAAATAGCTCTGAATCAACTGCAATAAAATGTATAAGGGACCACTTCTGAAGTATGACCCGTTATACATAACAAGAGTTATCAAAATCCATTTAGCGTTGATAGTATAATCTTGTAACAAAGGGGTTCGAAACTTTTTGTATAGACGCTGGCATATCGACCCGCCGCCATTTTGTTTTTTTTTTCGAAATCGCGACGCACGATTAATGTGGTATGTATGAATAGACGACACGAGACGAACAAAAAATGTCTAATAATATGGTAATCTAAAGCGTCACGTGACCGAGATATTTGAAGGTAAAGATCGACTTATGAGTACAACGACGATCACGAACTTGTCGGTGTACTCATCAGTAAGTCTTTACCTCCAAATATCTCGGTAACGTGATTCTTTTAGGGTACCATATTATTAGACATTTTTTGTTCGTCTATGTGTCCTCTATCCACACATACAACTTACATCGTGCGCCGCGATTTCGAAAAAAAAAACAAAATGGCGACGCGGTCGATATGCCAGAAAGTTTCAAACCCCTTTACAAAAACAAAACAGATGAATTAAAAATCATGAGAATGAGTGTCCTTGAAGTCGGTTAATATTTACTTTTTGGAAAAATCAAGAATAAAATTTGTAGCATTGAATTACATCAATATTTTTATTAAAACCCATTATTTCAACGTTATCAATAAAACGATATTTAACGCTACCATTGAAATGTTATCAACTGTTATTTTTAAAAGACCCACAAATACTTACCAATGAGTAACAACTGTCACACATCAATATTAGCACATCGATGGGGCTTGTATGGTTCGCAACGCAAATACCGTTCTTCGGTTTGTAGACATCACCATTATGGTAGGTGATGACTGCAGATATGCATCGTGATAGAAAATTGAAACAAAACAATGACAGGGCATTGTTGATTTTGTATTTCAAAGGCCCATCTGGTAGCGTACCAACGCAAGCAGTACACAATATCAACCACCACACCTATGAAAGAATGATTATGATTCGAAACAGACCAAAATCGCTGATAGATGGCACTGTTTACAATGTTAAAAATACCCACTTTTAAGTTTTGCATATTATTTTTTAATTTTATATGGAGATGTATAATACTGAATTTTACGGAATTATAATATTAATGAAAATCAAGATAATAAAAATAGAAATTAAATCAATTAACTATTAACGATTATTTCAATTAATATATATCTTGCATGTGACGTCATTCCAAATAAATTATTTCACATTATCATTATGAGGATATTTTTTCTCTTTTTAAATAAATACATCTTATAATATACTTTGTCCTATAATATACTACTTCACAAAAAACAGTGCCTTCCCTTATCGATTTTGATCGCTATTATGAAATACGACTTTGTATAATCTGTAATTATACAATGCTGTAAACATTACATTTAAAATCATGAATAGCAACCTGAAATAATGCCAATTATGTTGAAAACACCATAAATATATACCTTTAAACAAAACATAAAAATTAAAACAATCCAAATTCCTATATTGATTGTATAAACCACAAAAGAAAAACAGACAGTACACAATAAGCACATTTTCCCTGAAAGTGGCAACATTTTTAAAATCCTACCAAAGAGAAACACGTGTTGATACTGAGAATTCCTACATCAATAGGACTTGTGTGGTTGGCAACACAGAAACCATTTGATTCTGGCATGTACTGGGTGTCGTGGAAAAAAACGACACAAGACAGCGCTCTCATTATAGTCCTGATTGACATCTTGTAAGCCAATGCTCCAAGGAATCTTCTTATACGTCCGGCCGGTAGGAGACCAATCAGAGTCATGGTAGAAATCATTGTCAGTACCTGGTGTTGCCATTTCATTAATACCATAAAATACTAAATTTAATAGTAATTTTATTATTTCAGTAAAATATACAACTGTCTAAAACAAGGTCTACTGTTCCCAGTTTAACTCTCAGGTCAACTTGCACTTATAGATTTAAAATCATAATTGATGACGTCACTTTGAAAGAAGCTATTAGTGGAAACAGCATATTAGGCTTATTTCATACAACTAAATACTAAAATTGTTACTAATGATATAACTTTAAAAATGTTAAAAATTACAAAATACTAAATCTGATTTGATGGGGTTTATCATTTTTTGTTTTAGGAAGGCAAATAATTAAGATACCAAAGATATTAATGGTACGCTTGGAGTGGTGGCGTCTTTTAGGTACGCCCATTTTTACAGAATACCTTGATTTCTATCAGCTTACCTTTGGAACAGATACTATGCTACAAAGGTAAGCTAGAACACTATTATGAATACCATTAACAAAATTGTATATTTCATTATTAATCCTATAAAAAATCAATATTAAATCAAAACACAACCATTATGGTTTACGGCATTAGGAAAAGTGGAAGTGGTATCAATCCGAGTGAGTCACATAACACTACCAGTATAAGGTATGACTTTACAAGTTTTTTATTACATGATAAATAATTATGGTACATATGGTTTCATCTGATTGGCTGAGTAATGTACGCTTTATATAAAGGTCATAAGTTTAAATTCTAAGGAGATTTTTTTCGTCTATCATACAGGGTATTGATTTGCCTACTAATGAAACTGAACATAAGTAAGTGACAGGATCGAAATCTTAAGGAAAAAATCATAATTATTTAGTACAAACAAATATATCACAGCTACTGACTGACTCTTTGACCTGACTGATCAAGACATCACGACAAAGCATATGACATCTAAAAGTTTTTTTACAATGACATGTCAGATCAACATTTAAGTGAAAATTAAAAAAATAAGATTTAAACATAGACTTTTTAGTATTTTTTATTAATTTAACATAATATCTTTAATGATATGTTTTTGAAATATTTAGCAAATGTAAATAACATACTCTATGTGTGAGAAAATTTATCCTAAGCAAGTATGTATGTGTGTACAATGTATGTATGTACTATGTATGTATGTATGTGACTTACCCCGACAACGAAAATAAAGATTCTGACTGGCAACAAGAAGAAATATCTCACAACGAATCCCATGGCCCATATGATTGTTAACCTCCAAGTTAAAAACTCATACTGTCTGAAAGAGAAATAAATTGTATATTACTAAACACTCTTCGCTGTAATTCTTAAGACATTAGTGGTGATTCTTCTAACACTTATTTTAGGTACATGCTATCTTTTTTCAATGAAATAATAAACAAAAGAGACAGAACATTTTGGTCATGTCAAATTAGTTAGAACACAACAGCTCATATGGATTTAAATCAAAATATTATAATATATAGACTAAAAATCTGTAGAAATATCAAGCACAAACAAATCTGACTAGATTAAAATTCTTATATCCCTTCCTTTTACTAGTGTTGAAAGAAGAGAGCAATAACTTAAAATAAGTTTAGTTAGCGGCAGCAGAATAACCGTCATTACAAGAGTACAAAAAGGTAGGAGGAATAAAAGTGAGTGCAAGCTTGCACTAGCTGCGCTTGCTGCTTCGTCCGCATTTTGATTTAATTATTTTATTTTATATATGTATTTCTAAAATAAAAGTTTTCTTATTACATCAGCTGTCTGCTAGTGAAAGTCCCGTCAAAATCTGTCCAGTCATTTCAGTGATTAGCAGGTACAGACAGACAAAAATTCTAAAAAAATATGATTTTGGTATATTATGTATACATCTTAAACATACATAAATATACATATGCATTTAGTAAAAAGCTTTTTTTATAATATTACATACAGATACTTTTTTTAATTATTTGTATATATGAAAGAAATTCATCCCTGCCAAACGTTTAAAAGAAATTAAGGAAGCGAGAACCTACAACCTAACACCATCAGTTCTGACTTTCTGAGTACGGATATCGGAACGACAGTGAATTATAGGAAAGAATTTTAACACAATAAAACTGTAAAAACCAAATTCAATTTTTTTTGTTATTACTTCTAAGTGAACAAATGACACTTAATAAAAAAATCCTCACGCTCATGTTCTCGATGGGTAGGCAGAGGTAGTAAATACTTATGCACACACGGTTAGACGACGATGTAACACGATGCGACTGCTTGCAAGTCCGTCGTCATGTCAACCACCAAGTCAATCGCAGAAAACGCTAGCACTTTCAGATAAACTAAAGTAACCGAACCCTGGACCTCTCGCGTCGACCGACTATCCTCGGTATTTTAAATGAGAAACACATGCACTTTCACATAATTGAAAATTATTTTCTAAATAGCCAACTGGTTTCGGGTTTTACAGCATCATCAGGGCTAAAACTTCAGTTAACTAAAGTGGAAATATCACCAAGCGCCAACGATGAATAATTAGAATATAATTGTGCATCATATTTCAAAAACCTTTAGTTCTTCCTACCTGTTTGTCCTTGTCAGTAAGTTCCAACTCCTCAACTCTTCGGCTTCAAAGACAGACGTGACCTGGTCCTCAATGATGGACTCCATGCCCGCTTTCACCAAGTCCATGCAGTGGTGGAGGTGGAACTCAAGATTGCTCTGAAATTACATAATAAAAATTTAGACATATTTGTTATTATAAACGCGTACGCCCGCGGTGACGCTCGCGTGAGCTGAACCCATTAAGTTTTTCATATTTCTAAATATATCACCAAAGGTTGTACGGGTTAATTGCCCATAAAAATAAGTAACAAAATTAGTTGCTTGTAAGATGGGTGGTTACTTAACGATACCAAGAAATAGAAATATTTTAAAAGGATTTAAACACTCAGAGTGCGTCATACTCCTGTTGTCGGGCTGTTAAACCTTATGTGCAAGTCTACCGGCTACTCTACCCTCCGGACCGGAACACGACAATGTATTTATGGTGGTAGGAATAGGTAAGGCGGTGGAAGATTTAATAATTATGAAAAACTGCGCCCATATTTCCTCTGGATCCCGCCAAAACTCCGTAAGGATTTTAATAAATAATAAAATAGTCCATTATATGCAACATTAAAGTCCAATTTTATACCTACCTCCAATTAATTTTTATTTTAATAGATTAGATACTGGATTAATTATTTGATGTATTATGTTACTATCAAGGTTGTAATTTATCCTTATTGTTTTTTAAATTGTGTTTGGAAGAAATCAATTACCTATCAATAAAACGAATATAGGTATAAAGTTGCTTAGTAATTTTAAATTTTAATACCGTTATCTTGTTGATAACTGTTCATTATTATTATTACCTCTCCTTTCCCATTCTCGGTCCGATGCCCGTTTGGCAGTCGCTCTTCGCTCTTACTCCTCTTGTAGTTCAGCTCTGGAGACGGACCGAGGATCTCTTGTCTTTCTATAACACTCGTTTTAGTACCTATAAACATTATTTTTTCTTTAAAAAAGTTCCTTCACGCCTATTATCCCCGAAGAGGTAGGCAGTTGTGCTAGTATACCCACGACTCGTAGATATACTAGAACACCCTCGATTAGCCAAGGTAGGGCCCATAAAGTAATAGGTGGCAAGCCTATCGCCATTTCGGGCACATTCAAATCCCGGATAATGGAATGCTTAACTCAGAATAAGCTGAAAAACATTGAAGAAAAGTTGCCCAACCTGGAAATTGAACCCAGAACCCCACGCGGCTAACGGTCTCAACAAGCGACAGCCGTAACGTTACGCCACAGAGGCGATGATTTTTTCTTAAGATATTATAATTTTATAATAATAATCACAATTAACTATATTTTTCCAGCGACCTCGTTCAATTGGGGTTCGATTGCAATAGTTTTCAAACTTTAGACTTACACACAATTTGAAAATTCTAACTTAGAATGTGTCATATTATTAACTTAGAACTCTAAAATCTTTTTTTTATGGTAATGGAAGGCAAACAAGCAGACGGATTTCCTGATGGTAAGAAATACACGTCGCCTATATAGACACCAAAGGTGGAAATGGTGCGTTGCCAACCTGAGGCTGGGATGGTAAGCCTCTTGCGTGAGTAAGTTTACCGGGTATCCTACCTTCCAAACCAGAACACGACAATGTCGAGCACTGACGCTATTGTGGTAGTAATAGGTAAGACAGTGGTACCAAACCGGGCGAATCGTTCGCTTTTACACCGTTCTAATTCTCGCTGAAACTCGTTTTCTATGCAGGTTTCCCGTCAATGGAATAACCTTCTTTTTTACTTTAAGCAATTACATTCAAAGTTCTCTTTTAAAAGACGTGTCTGGCAACTACTTCTTACGAGTTTGACTTAGCAAACTAAACACTAATTTTTTTATTTTATATATAGATGTAAAGAGATATATATATTTTTTTTTTAAAGTTCTGATAACCGTTTTTACTGTTTCTTATTTTGTTTCTATTTTTATTGCTCCTTTTTTATGCATTTGTCATTATTGTTTCTTTTTTTTCTGTTAGTCCAAAGGTTGGCTGGTAGAGAATGCTATTTTGCATTGAGCTCGCCTTTTGTATAACATATTTGTATATGATGTACAAAAAAGTTGAAATAAATAAAAAATGGGTAGTAACAGAAGCATATTACTAATAATTCACTGTCTGTCTGTCGCCAGGCTTTATCTCATGAACCGCGAAAGTTAGAAGTTGAAATACCCACTGTTGCCGCTATATTTTATATTGAATATTGCAAACAGAATGAATGAATAAATAAAATAGTTGTACGGAACCCTTCATGCGCGAGTCCGACTCGCATTTGGCCAGTTTTTTTTGGGACTTTGAAACTGATTTTTTCAGAATTTAAAGATCTACTTTTGCATTTTATTATCACAGT
Organism: Lasaia peninsularis; assembly: GCA_018236625.1. Lineage (NCBI taxonomy): Eukaryota > Metazoa > Arthropoda > Insecta > Lepidoptera > Riodinidae > Lasaia > Lasaia peninsularis. The sequence continues at coordinate 23,559 of DVZL01000155.1, forward strand.
TTGTGTTTCGCGTCAATGGAATGAATTACTTCTCTTGATTCTAAATGCTGACAATGAGGACAAATTAAAAAAAAAACTTTTTAAAAGCTGTATTTTAAAGAACAAAGTACCTTCACGCCCATTATCCCTGAAGCGGTAGGCAGAGGTGTGCTAGTACTATCTAATACCTATATAATATATATCGAACGATTTTCTTGAAATTTTGTATATAGGGGGTTTCGGGGGCGCTAAATCAATCTAGCTAGGTTTTATTTTTAGGTTTCGTTTATTAATCGTGTTTTAATTGAATAAAAACCTATGTCTTTATAATACAAAGCCAAATTTCGCTAAAACTTTCGAAATTAGAATCGCTCAGTTGGTAAATCGGGGCCTGAAAACTTGGAAACCCTGGTTCAAATCTCAGTCCGATTGTTACTTTTTTCTTTTTTTATATAAGAAGTTCTTTCTTTTTGTGAAAAAACTCCAAAATTCCCAAAAAAACCTGATGTACTAAAAAAACACCCATCCGGGTACTATTATCTACGACTCGTAAGTACAATAGATATAGTGTATGTTAAATCTTTTAGTAACTCTATAATAGCTGAGTATAATAGGTATAATATAATGACTGATGTATGTATGTAATATACATTTATATGAAAATATGTATTTATAAAAGTATAATATATGATATTGTGACCGCATTAAACAGTAGACCTGTATGATTTTATCTATACTCAAATTCATAAAAAAATACAAAATACATTATATAAATATTCACTTCATCATTATATTATGTTTAGTTTTTTTACGCCTCTGTGGTGTAACGGTACGACTGTCGCCTGTTAAGACTGTTACCCACCAAGGGTCCCGGGTTCAATTCCCAGGTCTGGCCATTTTTCTTAAATATTTTTCAGATTTTTTTGAGTAAGTATTACATTGCCCGGGAATGGAATGTGGCCGAAGTGGCGATAGGCTTGATCACATCAGGGCCCTAGTACCTTGGCTAATCGTGGGTGTATTCTAGTATATCTGCTGGACTCACGAGTCGTAGATATAATAGCACACCTCTGCCGACCTCTTGGGGGATAATAGGCGTGAAGGTACTTTTATTTATCAAAAAAGTATTACTATCTTCAATCATTACACCTTCAAACCGGCCTATAAAATTGTAATACTCAATTAACACCGGTAGAAGGAGCCGTCAAATTTTATCACCATCGAACGGACGCGCGACCGTAAATTGAAATCTGGTACTCTGTAAGCCGTTTTAAGTCAATAGAATGGTCCCTCGCCGATTGGCGCGTAAAAGTCGAACAATGCCAGGCTTTACACCGTTATACAGGGACTCCGATGACCTTTATTTAGCGAACAGTCGTTATTGGAGGGAACCTCTCAACGATACAATTTCGTGACGCCGTTCTTTTATTTAATAAGGTTTTTTACAAATCGATCTGATGCTGAATATTGAATGGGATTTTTTACATTGTTATGTAAAATTTGTCAAGTTTGTAAACCTTGAAGATTGTCATAAGTTTTTTCGGTAATCTAACTAACAATCTAACTTAGTCACAGTGCTAGTGAGTGATGAAAGCAATTGGTCAGTATTTTTTTGTTAAGACTACGTTGTCCTCCTATCACAAGGTAGTATCTCGTGAATCGTAATAACAAGATAAACATACATTCATACATATTTTCACGCTAAGACCCTTACGAGGTAGCCAGAGAGTATCGACTGTAAAGTCGACTACACACTTGCTTAGATTCCTCCACATTCATTACTCTTTATACAATCACTAGCGACCTTAAAATCACTCTATAAATTTAAACCGCAATAAAATTCGTTGCGTAGTTTTAAAGATTAAGTAAACATATGGATATAGGGACAGAGAAAGCGACTTTGTTTTATATTATGTAGTGATAATTGTTTCGGAAACTCTTGATCTTATAATACTAAAAGTTTTTTTTTGGTTGAAATTATGTAACTTTTAGTGTTGTTTTATTTATTTTTTATTAAAAATGTGAAATATTATTTTAATATCAAATTCAAACAAACAAAAAGGAACCAATTTGTCATACTAAAATATGCTTCTCGATATCAAAAGCGATTTCAATAACATTTTTATTACAGTCTCTGCCAAGAATCAAAATAACGTTATTGTGAAAAAAACTCATTTTGCAGAGTAATCTGAGAACGGTGCGCGTGTTAAGGTGCTCCAACACCGGTGACGTTCGTGTGTGATGTTCAATTGTAACAGAAGTATTACAGATTATACAATCTATAAAACAAAACGCTGCATTAATAAAGTTTTTTTACTAACTAGTTTCCTGCAATGAATTACTATGACTATGATGATTTAGGGCCTCGATGGCCTCGTGATACGCGCTTCGGGTTTCCATTTCGTTAGACCAGGTTCGAACACCGCTATGTACCAATGAGCTTATCTAACTTAAGTTCATTATCTAGGTTCTCTTACGGTGAAGAACAACAGGTTTCAAGAACTTACGGCAACAGATTTGGCTCCTGTCACATCATGGGACTTAATGGCTAAGAATGGGTACTTATGTACTGCCCACTCTTTCGGGGATATGGGAGTGAGTATATTTATTTATTTTATTTTTATGATTATTAAATTAGTTTAGCACAGTTTTACCTTAAAACTAGCTGTACAAGTGATTTCATTGGCGTTTTTATTTAATGGTTTTTTTACACGCTTCTAAAATAAAAATAACCTAAGGTTTCACTGTTACGTCAGCTATCTATCAGTGAAAGTTCCGTCTAAATCAGTCCAATCGTTTCAAGGGTAACGGATGCAATCAGACAGACAGACAGACAAACAAAAATTCTAAAAAATATTATTTTGGTATGAGAACTTTGAAAACATACTTATGCATTTAATTGGAAGCGGTTATTTAAATATTTTGGAATGTTACTTTACAAATGTAGAAAAAAATACGCGCAAGGAGACGCGGGCATAGCTAGCATTAAGTAAAATATTAGCTTATAAAAACATAATATAAAACGTACATTCTTAAAATACTATATACATAAAAGTAAATAAATAAAATATGTTATATACATATACTAAATAAATAACATAAACATACTTTAAATATAATAACACAAAACAAAGTTATACAATATTATTCTGTTGGATAAAGTGTTCGTGAAATTGCTCCTGGTAAGGAGCCATCTTTATAAACAAACGCCATTGCTGATTTCGGTAAAAGCTATTTGGATAACGTTACTCATAATTTATTATAATCAAATGTGATATTTCGCACTAGCATTGTTTCAATCGTACAAAGTGAAGTATTGTGGTAATGAAATCCGTACTAAAATTATAAATTCGAAAGTAACTCTGTCTGTTACGCTTTCACGCCTAAACAACTGAACCGATTTTGATGAAATTTAGTACAAAGATAGAGTTGACCTTGAGAAAGGACATAGGCTACTTTTTAACCGATTACAATAAAAAAGGGTATATTTTTACGCAAAAATATTATAAGTCGGAAAAATGTCTGCCCTTTGAAAGTTGTCTGTGTTATTAAAATAACTCGGATGATAAATACAAAATAAATATTGGGGTTGGGTATAAGTAAAACTGCAAAATACTGACTTCTATTTCACTATTCTGTCAGTAAATAACTTTTTAAGGTTACGTACCCAATAGATAAAAACGGGAGCCCATGACTAATACCCCGTTGTCTATCTGTCTGTCACCAGATTGTATCTCGTGAACCGTAATAGCTAGACAGTTGAAATTTTCACAAATGATGTATTTTTGTTGCCACTACGGCAAATTTCATCAATTCATCAATCAACAAAAACTGAATAAACTAAATATATATAGGATACTCCAATAAAACAAACTTGATTTTTATGTCGTTTTATAGATAACTAGCTTTCCTCCCGCGGCTTCGCCCGTGTGAATTATTTTAATAAAGCAGACAACTTTCAAAGGGCAGACATTTTTCCGACTAATGCTAATAATTATATCTACTTATTGCGTAATAACATACCCTCTCTTTAAATGTAGTCGGTCAAAAAGTAACCTATGTCCTTTCTCAAGGTCCATTCTATCTCTGTACTGAATTTCATCAAAATCGGTTCAGTGGTTTATGCGTGAAAGCGTAACAGAGAGACAAACAGACAGAGTTACTTTCGCATTTATAATATTAGTACGGATTGTACGGAACCCTTCGTACGCGAGCGAGGATGTTTCTTAAAGTGCACAATAAAGAGTAATTCTATTCAATTATATTATAAATAGTATGTAAACATATTTATATATACCACGACTTTAGGTGCTTACATTTGTGTGTCCAAAAAGGTACATATGCACCTACGATTTGCCGATGTCTAGTATCGTCGTCCTGTGACGTGAAAGACCTGTGAAGTGCAAAGACGCCATATTTGGCACAAATCCAGGTTTCCTCACCATGTCTTCCTGCACTGTAAGGAGATCTACGAATTGTACTTAGGTTAGAAAAACTCATAGGTATATAATAAGGCTTAAACCTGGATGGCAGTCCGACGCGCGTACCAAAGCCACCGACGCTTTAGAGACATTTAAGTTAAAATGAAAATTAACAGTGAACTTTTAAAACATTTCACTGGCAACATTTTTCAATTACTACGTGCGTAGAGCACATATATCTTGAGAGGGT
>DVZL01000156.1:0-28190 GCA_018236625.1 Lasaia peninsularis
TGACAATAGACCCTGTACTCGCCTCATACGAGCTGCCTGGGTGGAAGGTAGTTGGCCTATTCTACAACGGAACCCGGACCAAGACGTATTCCATATGTTGCTCTATAACCTCATACATCTTGAAGTGTATCATTAAAATAGGTTGAGCCGTTTTATAAGTTAGCCCGAACAAACATAGACCAATTTTTTTATTATAAAAATAAATATCGTGACGTTCATATACTCGAAGAGGTCGGCAGAGGCACATATTATGCAAACACAGTTAGCCTACGATATTAGGTCCCATGAAGTGACAGGTGGCAAATCCGTCACTATATAGGGCACGAGTCCCGGATTACAATTTAAACTAACGTAACATACTAATGTTAAAAACACAAACATTTTGTTTTTTTCAAATGTATGTGCAGATAATTGGATGGTTTTTTTGAGGTGGATTTTTCTGGCAGTATGATGGAGAATTTCTTCATCAGTTCAGCAGTGTAGTAATTAATGTCAATAAAGCTCTTGAGTAATCGAGTACCTTTTAAAATAGATGCCAAGTGGAACACGACTGTGACGGATTAAATAACCACATAAGTAGCTAATTTATAGTAAAAAATATCAAGTAACTTCTTATTTATTATAATTGAAATTATTAAACGAGTACTAGACGTAGGAACACTACAATAACGAGCACCGAATATATTGCGGCGGGAATCGGTAATCTAATACCCATAAGAGGTAACAACAAAACAGAATATGGCTTAACTACATAATTGTGTTTACAAGAAGAAGTGTCGATAAAAAATCTTGTTACGCTCTCTCCAATCTCGCTCCTATCCTGTCCCGTGCATGTTCCGCGATCGGAACTACGTTCCAATAACAAAGATCGAACCAGCTTCGAGTCGCAATCCATGTACGATTCCTTAACAACAGGCAGGCTATTTAAAAATATCCTCATCGGCATCTACTAAAGGGTTTTGCCTATGAACTCCCACAAAGGGTTGTCACTTGGATTTAGCAAGGCCGCCAGGATTGCGCGCTCAGACCCTCGTGTTAGTGACGCCAATTATGCCAATTATACGCACAATTAACGTTAATCGCTGGACAAAATGCCCTTAGCACGATGATTCCGAATTTTCGAATAGACAAATCGAAAACTCTCAAAAAAAAAATTAAAAGCAACACAAGCATTTAAATTTTATTTAAGAACCTCGATAGCCTAGTGGTACGCACTTTAGGCTTCCATTTAGGTAGTCGAGGTTCGAACCCCGCCACGTGAAGCCCGGGATTTGTACCCGATATGGCGACGGACTTGCCACTTGTCACATCATGGCACCTAATATCGTGGGAAAATCGTGGATGCATATTATACCTCCGCCTACTTTTTCAAGAAATGAGCGTGACTATAAAACTCATTGGTACATGACAGGGTTTAAAGCTGGACCGCCGAAATATAAGTCCGAAGCGCGTACCACTAGGCTTCCAAAGCTTTTTCTTCCTTTTAAATCTAATTCATATTATAAATTAGAAGGTTTATAAGTTGTTGTATGTTACTTTCTCTTTCACGCAAAAACAACTGAACGGATTTTTATGAAATTTTCCACTAATATAGTTTATACTTCGGAATTCGTCATATGATATTTTTTAATCGACTACAATAACAGTATTAAAAGCACTTATTAAATGCTACTAATAGCAGATAAGTTATTAAGTAAAATATTCGATGTTATTAAATTAATATGGTTCTAAAATAAACATACAAATAACAATTTTATATGAGCTACATATACCAGTTTCTGTATCAACGGTTTTTATGATTATCAGTTTAGTTTTAAAACTGTTTTTATATTTTTTAAATTGCATGAAAAAAACTGTTAGCTCATTTTTCTAACGAACCGAAATAAACGATTGTTTCATTTATATTCGTTGAAGTGTATTATCATATCTTCAATATAATAAAGTTAGATTTTCGACTCGATCGTTTCGACTTGACTATACGAGTAAATCATAGTAGGGGTACAGATGAGCGAGAATTATTCGAATAGTTTGCGATCGGGTGGCCACTTTGTAGGTGACTGGTAATTACTTAAGGTTATTGTTTAAATCAAATTTGTAGAGAAGGCACTTACGCTGAAAACACTTTTAGATATAAAATACTACTACTTTGTTGATATTGCTAGAACCAAAAGCAAAAGTTGCCCTTATAACAAGGAACAAGCACATTGGTCTCCTGCTGGTAAGAGGTGTATAGATATCATAGATATTGTAGGTCGTGGTCCTGTGGTCGGGTTGTTAGACCCTATGCGCAAGTCTACCGGCTACCCTACCCTCCAGACTGGGACACTACAATGTCATTATGGCGACAAGAATAAGTAAGGCAGTGGATCCCTACCCGAACGAGTTGTTGCACAGCATTCTACCACCAGTAGTCATATCAGAAGTGGGTCACTTCTGATATGACCTGAGTTAACCTGTGCTCGCCTCTTATGAGCTTCCAGGTAGGCAGATGGTCTATTCTACACAGGGAACCTGGGCCAATACGGGGTTATGTCACAGTATAATTGCAAAAAGTTCTCCTCTCCTTTTTGAATTTAAAAATGCAATAAAAAATTTAAATATAAACCACAAATCATGCTGACATCAAAACAAGTTGTTGCATCAGTAAACTTAAAACTGCACTAACTATAAAATCTTTACAGTCTAAAGTGATTCAGAATTGTTTCCATTAAACTGAGGCAGTACGTAAATGAGATGCGCGTGCGCAGTCAAAGATTTAACAACACTTATCCCAAGGTTTATGGGGTATTACTGTTGTGCTCTTTTAATGAAGTTAGCTTTTATAGGTTCGTGGATCATGAAATTTGCAATTATTCAACGTAACAACACGAAATGGTTCATTTTTCAATAGGTTTTTGATTTTATGTTATTTTTTTTATCTTGAAGATTTAGTTGGATAGGGTTGCGACGACCCCATTAACCGCTAGAAAAACAACTTAGTAATCAAGATTATCCTTTTACTAGTGCAATATGTCAGAGTCAGTCAGAGTAGGTGGTAGTAGTACTACCTTAACTATTCCAAAAGTTATTATGTTGCTGCTCGAAATTTTAGTTTTTGATTATAAAGGTAGGTACTAAAAACACTTTCATATAATCTTGGATGGCATTACGTAAAATGCAAGGAAAACATATTGTTTTCTATACTATATTATAAAGAGATCAAATGCAGTAAAACTACAAAGAAACCGACTTCAATTTAGTCATAATGTCGTCTAGCTAAATGATTTTCTTTTGATTATATTTCAGAAAGTCCTAAACCAATCGTCGTAAAATACACAGAACTAACTCAAAAGTCTGATCTATCCTATAAAATAGAAATCATTAAAATCCGTTTAGAAATTACAGAGATATCGCGCATAACATATGTCGATTAGAAAGAAATTCCAATCAAACTAATGCTCTCAAGAACCTCTTCAAAGAGATGCATAACACGAAGGAAAGTACTATTGGACCTCTGTTTCCAATAATTCATTAACGGACCGTAAAAGTGTATCGAAAGCACTTTCACTGGCGATGTCTAATCTAAGATAATATCCATTGATTGAAATCCATAAAATCGTGTTTATTTGACTCGCGGTGGCTTTTGAAGTCATAATCATTATTTAAGGGTGTGGCTGAGGGAAAACAGTGGCAAAAGGTTGCTTTAGGAGGATTTAAACCTATATTATTTAGAGCCTCGAGGGTCAGTAGCGTAGTACTCTCATTCCGGACCAGATTGAATCTCTGTCTGATATCATGAATTTCTCTAACTTAAGTATATTTTCTGAGTGTTCTTACGGTGAAGGAAATAATAGAATATTTTAGAAAAAAAATATTTCACATATAGACCTTACATGCGGTTCTTGTGAAACGTCTATATGGTTCTAAAATTTCTCACTGAGAAGATCCAGCGAAAGAAATTCAGCGGCCTTGTCTTTTTTCTTATTTTCTAAATACATAGATTTTACATTCTACAACAATAAAATAGATTAGAAGGAGGAACAATCAATCCCAAGCATATATTTTATCATCTAGATGTATTTTTTTTTTAATTTATTCAAAGGTAGATGTTTTATATGGTCAGGAAGTTTATTGTAATGAAGTGCATTGGCCCATGAGGGATAGAAGCATGTATTCGAATTCCATCATATTTGGGGTTGGCCTTGGTTTCTCTCCTACTGTGACATCACCTGATGTAGAAACGGGGAGGGGCTAGAACGAACACCTAAAAATATGTTTTAATATACTACCGTTATCCTAGGGTAAACAATTTGGTTCCGTATATATTTTCTTTGTAAAAAGGCTGTAATTCAAAATTACCTGCAACAAAAAAATATATAAATTAAAAACATTATATTTGTCTATGACTAAAATTAACCGAAAGAAACAAGGCGCTATGGCAAAGAAGATAAGTTATTTACAAAAGGCTAAAATTTTAAATTAAGCTTTTAAAACACCATTAACATCTTATATAGGCGGTGTATAAACCATATCGTCGTGAAAACTTTTTAAGTTTGCTATCTTATGAATGGTAATTAAGAAGACGGGTATTCTGGTAATATGAATAAACATCGCCTTAAGACGCCAAATGTAAAAACTCATTGCCAACCTTTTGTGTAAGTATGTATACCTGGCTGGCATACTTTTTAGAACCGAAACACGCAATTAAGAGCACTGACGTAATGGCGATATAGATGAGGTGGAATATGTAAATATTAAACTGGGCGACTTGTTGCAAAACTATTCCTGTCTCAGCAACTGGTAACAAAAATGTATACCCCCCTTCTATGAGCTGCTTGCTTTTAACCTCCTAAAACTGTAATTTCTCCCCCAACTTCAATTTCATTACCATGTCGTTAAAGTACCTAAATTATTTTTGTTTTTGTTCATATTACAAAATAGTGCTGAACCAATTGCCATAATGTTTTTATTGGATTACTTAAGAAGTAGAATCATCAAAATACATTGGGAATAGACAACAACTTACAAGAAAAAAAAATAGGCACTCATAAGAACGAGTTGCCCTACCAAGGAATAGAACTCGGGATTTTGTGCGTCTACCCTCGAACATGGAACGACAAGAAAAAAGTAAAAAAGCAAGTGAAAATACCGAAACCTGCTTTTTTGAGTCTGCTTAAAAAGTTGTATCTATAGCTGAGTAAGATTTTAACACGACACAGTCTCGTTATAACCGAGGTCCCACCTTCAGTCCCAGTTCCAAAACCCCAACAAAAGGCCCTTGATAGTGCACGTAATCGGCGAGGGCCCATTACACTTACATGATAAGACCCCGTATCTAATAGCCCATGTAACAGCACACCCGCTGAATGCCGATCTTTGATAAACTGGCATCACCGCTAGGGTTGTCACCTCAAAAGTTTTTTAATTATTTTTTATATGCCTCACGTCGGGTCCCTTGCAAGGCAGAAAGTATCGAGTGCTAAGTGTCAAGATCCCTAAATACTTGCCTAGCTCAACATAAAACAAACCGGTTTCGGAGACTCTTGACACTCGGATAATACATAAGCAATGATTTAAGTGATAATTTAAAGGAATGGAAACTGCTAAAAACCGAAATAAATAACTGCGTGAGAAAGTTTACCGACGACCCTACCCTCCAAACAAGAACACGACAGTAGCGAACACTGACGCTATTGTGGCAGGAATAGGCAAGACGGTGCCTTAAATTTTTTTATTTACGTTAAACACATACGTTTGTTAAAATACATTTTTTTAGTTTTGATTTTTTTTACGAATATCGAATCAAATGATATTTCATTATTATAGCGACAAGTTAAGTAAAATTAATCATTAAATATTATATTTCAAGAATAGAAACATACGTCTCGGACGTTTATTAGTCATAACTGAATGTCATGGTCTATCTGCATTCATCTGCCCCAATAATACCTTCGACGTATTCTGATTTTCATGTTTATTAGATTGCGTGTATCAAACTGCTAATTTATGTTCAAACTCCATCTTATTTATAAATATAAAAAGTGTTTATCGACAGCCCTATAAATTTATAACCTATCCCTTTCTGACGCGCGGTGAAAGTGTTTATCAAAGCAAGACAGATACGTCAGCTGGTTGATAATGAGACGGAGAAATGGTGGTGAATACTTTGCCAAGGGATAGCTGAAAGTGAAAGTGGTAGGACGTTACGCACGAACTCCGCCATTTTTGGTGGTTCCCATAATACCAAGGCTATATGAGGTCACGGAAACAGCGACAGGTACTGGTAATACATCAGGAATGTGGTCAGTCATGATGGTAAAGGAAAAGGAGTAATATGACTCAGGCAAAGAATTTTTTTAAGTCTACTTAAGAATTACGTTCTGGTGAAAAGCGCTTTGGACTTTAATTTCGGTAATCTATGTGCGTCGTATATAATCTAATTAAACATATTTTCTGATGCTTCTTATACCGGGATCCTCCACCGTGGCATCGCTAACTCCACCTCCTCCACTGCGACCACCGTTGTCTACAGACACCATATAATATGTAGTAGGTGTATCGCTGTCCTGTGGTCGGGATGAAGCCTAAAGTGCAAGTCTTTCGGCCGACGAGAACTGGACATTGTTATAAAGGCAGGAAAACTTAAGATAGTGAATACCTACTGCTGCACAATACTCTTCCACAAATGGACTGGTACACCGCTTACAAAATATTTCCGAAAAGCCTGACCCAACATCGGAATAAAATATTCAACTGCTGTAAATTACACGAGTCTGTATACATCTCAGTTTTGGTTCCCTTAACACTTTCGCTGGTTCAATGATTTGCATCGTATTAAATGTGTCTCTTAGTTATTTCCATATCGAGTATCAGTGAGGCCGCACCCACCATTGTAATCCCATTGACTGATCGCATGTCAGCGCCCGACAAATCAAGATCGATCTGATACTATTCTTAATTCGATCCGAACCGTCTCTGTCTCACTCACTCGAGCCACAAATCACAATCCGAAGCGTGAGCTTAGCGATCTGTTAGTATAATTTGTCATGGTAATTTTTATTTTGGAAAGCAGATAAAGAAAATACTTTGACGGTTAATAAATTGATAGAATTGAAAAATTATTTTTAGATTGAGGCGACGATTCGGATGGGTTATCGGGGATCTGTTTGCAGTGAGCGTTATGGATGGTTGTTCAATGGAAGATTTTATTTCAAGCCTGTGTTTTGTAACATACAATGGGAGCAATGGAAAGGTTAACGCACGATGTTCTCACCTCCATACATCAGCTGGTAAACAACAGAAATCAACTTGTATGAGATTATTACGAAAATGGAATGGACAAATGATTTCCATAATTACCTATGATGATTGATGCTACTGTATTAAAGTTGCCTGCAGCATCTCACCAGGATTGGCACAACCTTTTTACTTATTCCTGGCACCTGGTGTGCTTGCCATTGTTACATTCCGTGTTGAAGAATAATTATTTTCATAATGATCATATTCGCCAGTGGCTTTGAGTTGAAACTGCAGTCCTAGTCAAATCCATTAGATTAGGTAGCTAACCCCGATATTATCTGATTTCTAAACACGATAAGGCTTGGGCGAAGAAAAAATAGATATCACTTACTAATTATCGCATTTCACGTTAAAATTAAAGTATATTTGCACACGCGGCCTTACGTTTCGGTCATAAGATAATGACGTTCCAAAAATTACCACACTAAACTACTGGTAGTAGAGTGCTGTGCAGCAACTCGCCCGGGTAGGGTCTTACCTATTCCTACCACCATAATGACAATGTCATGTTCCAGTCCGGAGGGTAGGGTACCGGTAGACTTGCACACCAGGCACTCCAGCCACAGGACAGCGACGCACCTACAACACCTATGGTGTCTATAGGCCACGGATGTCTCTTGCCGTCAGGAGAGCCGTGTGCTTGTTCGCTTCCTTATTCCATAAAAAAATCTATGGTGTCTACAGGCGCCCATTGTCCCTTACTATCTATATAGCTGTTTGATGATCCCACCATAAATGTTACTAGTGCATCGCATCGTCGTACTGCTGGAATTTTAAGCCATGAGTGCAAGTCTACCCAGTCACTCTACATTTCAATAGTAATACGAATAGTGAGCAAAAACCATATGGCGACAGGAATGTGTAAGTTTTCTCAGCAACCAAACTTATAATCCCTGTAGAATCGATTTTATTACACCTTTGCTACCTAATACGCCAGCAGGGCAATCCAGAGAAATATTCTGAAAAGACATTAAAATTTCTAAGCATAAATAATGGGAATATTCTAGAATCAGTTATCAATGCCAACAAAGCGAACAATGAAAGATGAAAATTTACGACTCCCGTAATTGCAAATGAGGCAAATGAAAGAGCTCCTTAATAGACTATTTGTTTAAATTTTCAAGAATACCACGTTCACACAGTTTGGTGTCTTAGCACGAAATGTCACGTTTTCGAGAGAAAAGTCGAAATACGTTATGCAGCGTGAAATCTCTCGCTAATTCTATAGACAAATCTAGAATCTTTCGAGTCGTAATTTCGAATCTTCAAAGAAAATGGAAACTACATTTTCTTAATTTAATGTTTGACCGAAAAAATCGTAGGTATTTTCAACGCGAAAAATAACACAAGCGTTGTCAAAATACTATGTGTAACGTTAATTTTATATCATAAGTCTTTTCTCTTATCATTATCAGAGTATTTTATTTATTCTCGTTCTGTATAAGAACTGTCTGTTTGATTTGTGTCTGCGTTTGCTAGAAGGTAACGTTGGCAACTGTTAAAACGGATGTTACGACTACTGATAATTTGGCAACTCGCGGATTAAGACTGAAGATGATATATCTTCTTTTAAAAGGTTTTGAAAAGGTAACGTGGGATTTGTCAAAACGGATGTTATGAGAAACGTCTATTTGTCAACTCGCGCGTTCAGACTAAGTATTATCGAGAACACCTATCGACTTAATTCGAAACGAAGACATGCTAGGGGTACATAGGGCGGAAGACACGCGTGACCTGACATTTCGCTGGATGCGCCGAACTCTCAGATGACGCAAGAAGAGCTGCTTTCTCATGGCGAAATTGTTGAAGATTACTTAAGGACCATAAAACTGTCAGGACGCTTCAAGAGGCCATGACGTGCTGATCCATGTTTTGAGTCACGTTAAATTATTTAGGTTGTTTTCTACTATCATTTGTTATGGCAACACACTTAGCCACCTGTCACATCATGGGCCCTGTTACTGACTGCTCGTCGTGGCTGCATACCACAGCATACCCTTTCGGGGATATTTATTTATTTTTATGGGTTCAATTATTTCTTCCTGAAATATAAATTTTGATTGTAGTTCATTAATATTTTAATTATTAATGAGTGATTTCTATTCTTCTAATCCTACTAACAATAATGTTAAAGTTTATGAATGAGTCTCTTTCACGCAAAAACTACTGAATATATTTTTATGAGATCTAACTTAAAATATGCTGCTTATTAAGGTCTACAATTAAAAATTTTTTTTTTTTTGTAGTATAAGACAGCAAACAGACAGACAACCGTAGCCTATACACCATAGATGTTGTAGGTGCGCCGCTGCCCTGTGGTCGGGCTGTTAGACATTATGTGCAAGTTTACCGGATACCCTACCCTATTTTGACGTTATAAGTAGTTATTATAAGTCGGAAAAACCGCAAGTAAAAAGAAGTGTTTTTTAGAATTTACGACAAAATAGACATATGTTGCACAGTAAAACAAAGACAATTTACTTAAACTTTTTACAAAAGCAAACACAGATTAATGATAAAAGTAACAATCATTACTTGTTAAACGAAGTAACGACATTTTAAGTTTATTTGTCGCTCTTAATTCAACGATTCAAATAAATTTATTTATAATCTGGCTTAACCTTTTTTTAATGTCAAAATACCATTATGTAGATGTTTATCAGCCAGTTCGTAGACATTCTATTGTCTATGTTCGTACGGTAGCACCACCTAAGGCTAAGGTGTAATCGTTGACGTTAAACACGCAACATACGAAACATCCTAAAGGAATCAGGAATTCCTATACTAAAAAAACATTGATTTATCAACCTACAAGCCAAACCCTGAGGGCTAGTATCTGAAATGACACTAAAAATTGTTTATGGCGTAGACATACTTTGGAAAGGTTTTCAAAAACTAAATCCCCGAAGGGGTGAAATATATATGCGAATAAAATTTTCATGAACTATATCACTATAGTACTAGGTAGCTTTAATACGAGAAAGTAGCTGAAGGCAGCAGCTAGTGTAATAATAAATCAAGTAAATTATCACAAAAATGAAACAGATATCTGTTTCATTCTTCTCGGGGCATTTCAATTCAAGGTCCATAATGAATGGCACTTGATACATTATGTAATAATTATGTAAATAAATATTTAAACTAATTTAAATGTAGAAACAAGTGTCTGGTCTGTCTCATTAATTCACACATAAATAACAGAAATATTCTTCCATTTATAGCTTGATATAATTATAAAGTTGATGTTTGGTTTTGTATCTATAGTTACTTCGTGATAAGAAAGTCGACAATGTAATAGACGAATCAAATCGCAGAAATTTACATTTCATGCAATTTGATTGGTCGAGGGCGTCACCTAGCTTATGTCACTTTTTTCTAAACATGAACAAACTGTGAAGTCTGTGTGTGATAAAGTAACATAATATGAATGAATAACTTATTTATATTTACACTTTAACAAACTATACTTGTATGTACGTAAATGTATTTTTTAAATAAATACAATATTTTTTATTTGTAATTTAATAGCATTAAAATACCACAATAAAACCATATATTTTTTTTAATGTAATTAGTTAAAAAAGTAGCCTATGTTCCTTTATTCCAAATTTCATCAAAATCGATGATGTAGTTTTGACGTGAAAGCGTAACAGACAGACGGAGTTACTTCGCATTTATAACATTAGGGATTTAATCACAATCTCATATAATATTTTAAATAGAAAGGGCGATGCATACAAAACGGTTTTTGTTGTATTAGCGGAATAATGAAATTGAGGTTATCTAAAACGCGACAAGCAAGAAAACGGTGTACGTCCGACTTATCTGGCTATCTTGCGAAATGTGTAGTCTTTCCTTGGGACCAGCTTTAGCTATTATTGATACTTGCTTAGAAGCTATAAATCTCGACGACGGCTCCAAAGATACCCGCCACCTCACTAATTCCCTGCATAATCAAGCTGATAGTGGAACGGGCTAGGTAGGTTTTCATTAGACTAATGCTCAACCTGGATTACCCATTTCACGGGTATTTAACGGTGATTGGAAGCTAACAGATAAAGCGTGCTATCGGTAGTTTGATTATGAATACTATATACACTAATTGAACTACATCAGATTGTACCTTTACGCCTATTATCCGTGAAGGTAGGTGGAGGTGTGCTAGTACATCCACGACTCGTAAGTCCAGTACGGTACTAAAGTCCGTGTGATAGATGGCAAGCCTATCGCCACTTTGGGAGCATTCCAATCCCAGTAATGCTTACTCAGAATAATCTGGAAAACATTTAAGAAAAGTTACCCGACCTGGGAATTGATCACTGCGATGTCATTATGACGGCAGGAATAGTAGAGCCCTACCCAGGTGAGTTGTTGCATAGCACTCTACCACCAGTAGTCATATTCTATGTTCCATGGTCATCAGTTAACCGTACTATCCCAGTAGCAAAGATATAAGAGGGTCCGCTGCAAATAAGTTTCCGGGGGAGACGTAGTAGATCTCTACCATCAAACTGATTGTAATTATCCAGAAATCTTAATTGCTAGATTTTTTGTGCAATCGGGAAATAGGTTCATCACATAAGTAGCTACTTATATGAACTTCAGTGGTATTATTCTGTATCGGTATTACTGACGCACGAGGTCCCGCGTTGGATTTCCGGGTAGGGAATTAAAAAGGCAAATTTTATGAGTTTTTCAATTTATTTGAAAAACATAACGTTGCATGAGATTGTCCGATTGATGTGTCCAATATGACGATATGTCACCTCTCACTTCCTGGGTTTTATATGTATATGTACCTCTGCCTACCTCTTCGAAAAATGGGAGTGACGATGATTATAGGGCGGTGGTGCGCGCGCAGCCGGCAAGTCGCCGACTTTCACTGAGCAGTTCAACGACCTACAGTAGTCAAATCTACCTAACGAGTTAGCGCATCATTATTGCAATTGTCATTTAAGACTACATTTTACACCACACTTTTAACATCTATACAAATATATGAAATTGGAGTGTCTGTATATAGAATAAAACAAAGTCGCTTTCACTGTCCCTATAGCCTTATGTATGCTTAAATCTCTAAAACTATGCAACGAATTTTGATGCGGATTTCTTTAATAGATAGTGATTTAAGAAGAATGTTTTTATGTATATACCATGTATATTGTATAGTATACCCGTGCGAAACCCGGGCGGGTCGCTGGTGTAATATTAAAATATCCGCTTTTACAAAATGTATATGTATTTTTACCAGGTACACATACCAAAATAGTATTTTTATAAGTTTTATCTGTCATTCCGTATGTTTCGGCTAATCTCTGAAACGGCTAGACCAATTTTGACGGAACTTTCACTGGCAGATAGCTAATGTAGTAAGGAATGGCTTAGGCTAGTTTTATTTTAAAATTTTATTTCAGAAATGTATAAAATTAAACGTAGACGAAGTCGCGGGAACAGCTAGTAAAACGTAAAAATACTGCAGAACACATATTAACAAATTACACATAATAGGTCCTTTGTGAATTTGACACTTCCCATGTTCAATTGAGTTAGCATTCATCTTGTTAGTTATTACTTTAAAACTAAAGGTAAACTTATCTAGAGATTACACTCTTAATTATAAATGTCCTCGATATTAAACATCTATCACATTTTCATAGGGCATATTTCACTCTTACAAGACCGGCTCGTTTTAACTTTATTAGCTCTACCACACTCGTAGAGAGGTTGCCCGGTCTAGAGTGAATAAGCAATACTTATTGGTTATTGGTCTTTGTTAGGAGTGTGATCTCCAGATATACCTTTGGTTTCGTCTTTAAAGTGACTTTAATCTGTAATTTTGTCTTCATTCGATTACACAAATTGAATGCACTCACAAAATGGCGGTCATATTGGCACGGTAAACTTTTGTTTTTAAAACGAGAATAATTTATTGATTTCACATAATACAAAGGTCATTAAGAATCACATTATATATATTTTCAAAGCATTGAAAGCCTTATTGTTAACGAATTAAGGCGAATAATAGCATCTAGATTATCCAGCTGAAGTAATGATTATACAAATCGCGAAGGGACCATGTGACAGTTTTAAAATTACGCTGGTCTCTTGAAAAATGACGCTCGGTTATTCTGGTTATAAAAAGTGCCCTTATTAGTGTTCAAACGAATGGGAACTCTAATATACGTGCAGGAGATGTTAATTTTGAATACGCGTAACGGTATAATAGGGCTAGATTTACTTGATGGTAATAGTCAGGATCTTCAATCATTTTACAGTTTTTTATCGTTTTGATTGATATATTTATGTTTATATCAAACTTATTTTTAGTGTTCCGTATCAAAATGGTAAAACGGGATCCTATTATTAAGTAAAAAATGGTTATTTTAATGGTACACAAACAACACAAGCAGTTCTTGTGACGCGTCCATATAATTATAAACTTTAGTACCGGATCGGAACACTGTCACTCATTGACATCAAATGAACTGACATCTAATCCGGCAAAAGAAACGAAATCAAAGAGTATTCTCAAGACATACATACATATTTGCGTAACTTCCTACACACTCATTCATTCATTCATTCATTACTCTCCTTGTATAAACACGCCGAAAGAAAGATTATTCAAACAATTACTGTATTATCTTCAACGGAAAGATTGACATTTAGTGGAATAACTCAAATATCCTTGAGGTTTGACCTGTCTGGGTCACAATTAATCGGCCAAGGCCGAACCGATGTCACGACTAATCAAATGGCTTGACCAAATGATGAGTCACTGAACCATATCGTTTTAGGGATCCGTACCCAAAGGGCAAGAAAGATGCATTATTAGGCTCCTCTTTCTCTCTTTTTTATAGGATATAAAAATACGAACACTTAGTGTTGTTGCCATAATGGTATTCTCGTGTGCGGTTTATAAGGCCTAACTACACAACACCTACGGTTACCGTAGCTTCTACAGCGTTCTTTTACTATTAGGAAAACCGTATGCATGTTCGCTGTCTTATCTCGTAAAAAAGACTAAGCTTCGAATATTTTCCATATTATATATCCGTAATAATATCAGTTCTCATTACAGTCGTGTTCAGGTTTGTTTAAATCCAGTAAACTCACTCACGCAAACGCACGGTTGTACTCTTTTCACGGTTTTTGCTAAATCGTTTTATCTGTCCACATTCCCACGTTATACATACAAGTACCTACTACAGATTAATAAAAAAAGAAAAAACGAAGTACCTTCACGTCTATTATCCCCGAAGGTAGAGGTGTACAAGTATATCCACGACTCGTGAGTCCATTAGATATACTAGAACACCCATGATTAGCCAAGGTACTAAAGCCCATGTGATAGATGGAAAGCCTATCGCCACTTCAGGCACATTCCAATCCCGGACAATGTAATGTTTACTCAAAATACCCTAAAAACATTTAAGAAAAAATGCCCGACCCGGGAATTGAAACCGTGACCTTACGAGGCTAACGGTCTTAACAGGCGACAGTGACCTTTACACCACAGAGCCGATACTATAGGTTAATATAGATGTTGAAAAAAATACCAAGTATTAATATTCTAACATTTAATAGCCTCAAACACTTTCTCTTGTTACAGTAGAAAAACCAATTAAGAAAAAAAAAACATTAGAAAACTAATTTAAAACAAAAATATGTTAATTTAAAATACTAAAAATATTATTTAGGTATAATAAAAACTTAAATTTATTAAATTTATCGTGCAACTTTCTCTTAATCACTACACATTATAAAACATAGTCACTTCCCTCTGTATGTCCCTATGTATGCTTAGATCTATAAAACTACTTAACGGATTTTGATACGGTTATAAGAAATAGTGATTGAAGATATAGATTTACATGCATGGACATTCAATAAACCCGTGCGAAGCCGTTGTGGGTGGCGGGTCGTTCCATGACACTATGACAGTGACTGTAGTAAGCTTATCGACTAATATAAGTAGGTACTATCATTAATGACTTTTACGCATTTTATGAGATTTGGGATCAAAAAAACAGACATCGTCTGAAATCGTGATCTAAAAACATAAATGGTATAGTACGAGTAGGTACGTTGTTAACCAAATGTTATGTTATGAAGTCTCTTTAAGTAAGTTTTTCGTCGTGTTGGTCCGGGTCCTCTATGTAGAATAGACCAACTGTCTTCTTACCAGGCAGCTCGTAAGATGTCGTAATGACAGTGTCGTGTTCCGGTCCGGAGGGTAGGGTAGCCGGTGGACTTGCACATGAGGTCTAGCAGCCCGACCTCAGGACAATGGCGCATCTGCAACATCTATCGTGTCTATAGGCCACGGTTGTCACTTACCATCAAGAGTTTTTTTAATTTAGTATTCTTAGCTTACTAACTTTTAACTACCCACAGAAATGATTTTTTTACTACATACATACATGCATATCATTATTCTAGGTCCCTTTGGGGGGTTATTTCCATAACACAATTATAATAAATTGCTCTTGCACTCGTTACTTGTACATGTGGCAAAATAAATAAATTTATCATAACAATTTTCAAAAGATTATGACTGTTTATTGTTATATTGGTAGTAAAATCGGACTTAAATAAGTGGGTATGCTTAGATTAGATATTTTAGAATTATAAAACCTTTAGGATCTCTTCCATGATATTTCGAAAATAAATATCTGTTTCTATAAATAACGCACTTGTTGTACATTTCGCCGGTAGGAAATAACTCAAATTGCAACAGAATTGACACCATGCTAGTGTTCTGAGTGTTCTGCAAAACTATAAATATT
Source organism: Lasaia peninsularis (assembly GCA_018236625.1). NCBI lineage: Eukaryota > Metazoa > Arthropoda > Insecta > Lepidoptera > Riodinidae > Lasaia > Lasaia peninsularis. Next base: position 16,068 of record DVZL01000156.1, read on the forward strand.
GTTTAACACGTTAATACACTTTCAAACACGTTTTTGTATTACAACCACATCATAAATCAATATATAAAAAGGCGTGGAGGTGTGTGTTTATTAGGTTATGCGTAATTGAATTTCCTTTGGTATTTAAAATCTCTGTGATCAAATGGAGTTGTTGTCCGACTATGACGCAAGAAATCTCGGGTTTTGTTCTCGTATAGAGCCTGAGAGTGGTTTGTGTCCGATATGGCGACTAAATTGCCACCAGTCACATTAAGGGACCTAATGTCGTCGGCTACTTATAAACGATCAGCATAGGATATTAGGTTCCATGATATGTTCCGGGAATCGAACTCAAGACCTATAATCATTTATAGGTATATATTATAAAATTAATAATATGATTTCTCAAACAAAACAAATTCGCCGTGACATTTTACATTTGTAAGATAAGTGGAACAGACTATGCGACGATAAATCATTTTATTAAACGCCTTCGAATTGTCCCCAAATACTGACAAACGCTACCAGCTCGCTAATCCGGTCCAAAAGTGGTGCTTTGAATAATGGCGGCAATCTATTAGTTTAATAAACATAACTGCGCTTCTGACGTTTGTTAATAACTAATATTTTATCTCGCTCATGTTGGTGGCGCCACCATGCCATGTCCTTGTCAAGTTTTGGGTTCCAGCTTACTCACAAAAGAACTGTTGGTCGACAAAGCACCCTTACCACCTCTGGTGGCTTCAAACATTGGCGTTTTCCTTGTGAAATTAAAACGGTTGCATTTTCAATTTTGTAAAGCTAGATGGCGCAAAACACAGTGATAGACCATATTGTGCAGTGCAAATATTTTAATAAACACACAATATTTTAATAAAAGCTAACAAATGCCTGAAAAAATAAACTATTATTAATTATAGATTAATTTGCTGGACATCGCTATTTACATCCTTTATTTGGGTAAGTTAGCTAGGTTTGGAAACCACCGTTTGCAAACCTAGCCAGCCTGTTATTTGAAAACATTGTTTGTCATTGTCGTGTTCAGTCTGAGAGATGTATCTGGTAAACTAAATGAACTAACTCTGGAATTAGTAACCAAGAGTTATATATCCTAAAAAGGACACGACTTGGGAACTATCTTGAAAAGAGCGTTATTATTTCCTGAAAGGTCTTTAATGCATTTGTTATACTCCTGATGTAAGGATGTCTGACCAACTTGACCATGTCTCCTGTTCTATAGAAATATATCCAACCTATCTTGATCCGCGAACATTCGAGTCTGATGCATGTTATTTCGCGCCATTACGCTGCAGTTGGTGCAAGCTATAATCTTCGTAATTAACCATTTTTTCGGCAATTTCTTTATGATTGCGCCGTAATGTTTTGTATCGTGTGGGGTCGAAATCAATTTGCATACTCATGGAATTTTCACAACCCAAAATTCACTTTGAGTTTTGAGAAACGACGAATCGAAAGTTTTCGGGGTATGTACGAGTATCACAATTTTAGTTGTACGCTACTGTTAAAAGAGAAAAAAACAAACCTCATTCGTTTTTTTTCCCCCGGAACTTTTTAAAGAGTGGCCGCGTTCCGATCCGGATTATGGGAAATAAAATATTTTTTTATTCTATTCCATACTCAACTATAGCTACTAGGCAACTCGGAGAAAGACAATGTTTTGTGTATCATCGTGTATAGTAAAACTCCAGGTGGCAACAAAGACCTAACTCCAAACGTACTATTGCTATCTCACTCTAGACTGGCCCATCTCTCTGTTAGTTTTATGTTAGCAAAGTCAAAAAATGCTTTATGAGAGTAAGATAGCCGATCCTATGATAACTAGATAGATTTTTAATATTGCAGACAGTTTTTTGTTGAGAAAGTAATCTCCAGATAGAGCTTTCTTTTTTTACGACACGCTCTTCTGATGGTAAGAGACAACTGTGGCTTATAGACACCAAAGTAAGCGTGTTGCTATCCTGTGGCTGTTAGGCATAATGTGGAAGTCTTTAGATTCATGGTCTTTCCTTATCCCCAAAGACTGCATCATCACGTTCAAGAATACCTTCCAAACCAGTCTCAATCTAATGTTACGTTCCGTTATACGTCTACTGCGCACATGTCAAGATATGATTTATAAGTTATTCATACTTGGATTGGAACGTATTGTGCCGTATATGGCCTGAGTTAGGAAGTTTCTTCTTCATTATGTTAGCCTGGTACTTGGCTGGCGTTAATTTACTAAGTTCATATTATATTGACCTACGTTAATGCTATTGGCTTCTAATATTGTCAATTTCCTGGGATATTATAAAGCTTATTATCTATGGGGGCGTCCATTAATATGTGAGGTATTTAAGGGGGGGAGGTCAAGCTGAATCTTTCTAATTCTCACTTGATGGAAGCTAATGTCACATGATTGTTTTTCCTTTGACAACCTAGAGCTGAAGTTTTGAACCTTTTGTATCAGAAAATTGGTTATTTTAGATCCACGCAAATTGTAGTTTAAATGAAATAGTGATTTTATACAATGTTCTTTTATATCTTCTAACTTTAAAGCACCATCCTTGTATTTATTTGTCTTCACTACCCAGGGTAAAAGGTAGCATATGCCTAGTGGTATTAAGTTCGACTTAATACATTGAAATAAATAAAATTACCAGCTTTCTTACGCTTTAATAAAAAAGTGATAATGGCAATCATCGAAGTTAGGCATTGGAATAATCCAGTATTATAAATATATAACACTTACCTTAATGTGAAAAAAAAATTGGTGCCAATTCTGACAACATTATCTATGTTTACTTCAAGTGTTTGCCATCTTTTTCCAATGCAATAAAATCAAAAGAAATAGAAAATTCTAATCGTGTCAGATTAGTTACAACTAACTTATAAGGCTTTCAATCGAGGTGTAGATTAAACCCTTCTATAAACACGTGATCACGTACAAACTAATCTAGGAGAGTTACGTGTTTCTTTTACTCTCGTCGAAAGAGATTGCTAACATAAAATAAGTTTAATTTGTGGGCAACAGAATAAGCACCATTGCCTGAATAAAATTAACGGATTCGATTTTAAACTAGCAACAAATTAGATAGCTCGCACATCCAGTATTTCGTCCTAGATCCTATTCCTTTATTATGGTAGGGTTCCCATCATTTTATACTAAAACTAGCTGTATCCACGACTTCGTCCGCGTTTTCATATAATAATTTTTTTATACATTTCTAAAATACAATTCTAAAATAAAAGCAGCCTAAGCTGTAGCTAATTAAATCAGCTATCTGCCAGTCCCGTCCAAATCGGTCTAGCCGTTTTAGAGATTAGCGGGTACAAATAGACAGACAGAGAAAAATTAAAAAAAATTGTTTTGGTATAAACATACATGCATAAAGCATTTAATAAAAAGCGGCAATTTTAATAATAAATACAGACACTCCAATTTTATTTATTGGTATATATTTACCATCTGCACTATATCTAAAAACGATATAGTGCAGATCCCAGGAACCCGCTGGATGCAGGCCGCGCCTACGTTTAATAGTGGACGTCCTATGGCTGAGATAATGATGATGATGATGATGATGGATAAAAATATTATACTAAGGGGTGGACAAATATACATACTATTATACACTGACTAATGTGACAGATGGCAAGGTCTTCCACCTTGGTGGATGGCACAAAATTTGGGTCACTATGAAAATTACGACTGGTGGTAAAGTGCTGTACGCAACTCGCCCGGGTAGGGATCTACGGCCTTGCCTATTTCTGCCGCCATAATGACATTGTTGTGTTCCGGTTTAGGTAGGTAAACTTACACATAAGTTCTAACAGTGCGATCACAAGTCAGCGGCACACCTATGTCTAGTGTCTATAGGCTCCTATTGTCTCTTACCATCAGAAGACCCATGTGCCCGTTCGCAGAAAAAAAAAAGTCTATCGAACTAATCCAATATCAGACAACGTTATGATTTTCCGATTAACTGAAAAACTCATAGAAGTTGTTCTACCGGCAATCAAACCTTGCACTTGGCGTCAAAGTGTCGGCAACCACCGAGAAATTATGGCAGCAGGAATACCCGGGCCAGTTAACATACAGACAAACATTAGTCTTGTAATGGAATCCCGCTTTTACTATTCCGGTACGGAATCCTAAAAACAAATAGTGAGCGGTGTTGTAAAACCTATGGCCACCCTACTCGCATGTCTGTAAACAATTACCCCGGACCGTTTTAATGTCCCTTATTACGATCGAGTGCCAGGAAGGTATTTGTACAATTTGACAAAATTGTAACTGTCTTTTGTATGTAATAGCTTTTGAAACCTTGTCGAAACAACTCTGTCCATATAAACTGGGTCGTAATATTGAGATCAACGACCCATGATTACATCAGATATTGACATCAGTATTATTGTCAGTTAAAAACTGGACAAGTGCGAGTCGGACTTCCGCACGAAAGGTTCCTTATCATATCTAATATCTATAAAATTGAAAACACAATATCGTTACATACACAGTTCTCTTTTTAATCGTATATTTTGAAGTGAATATGTAATCGAATATTTTGATAATATATCAAGCGACTATTGGTTGTCTTTCACCCTAGCGTTAGTCCGGGTTGCTTTTCAACTATTAGGCGATGTAAATATAAATAACGACATCTACTGATCGGATCGGGTCGTTCGTTGTATGGGATTATTCTATATTTTAGTATACATTGTTTCAGCGCCAATAGACATTAGACATAAGTCTGTGAAAACTCCAACTCTCTAGCTCTGTTTATGAGATGCAACCAAGTGACAGACGGAAAGGCAGCGGAGTCTTAGTAAAAGACTTCCGTTTTTACCCCTTGGTTACAGAACCCTCAAAACGATTAATTTTAGTTTTGAATGCATTAAACACATCCGTCAAAATGTCAATAAAATACCAGTCATTCAAAGTATTTAGCCGGCGAATTTACGATCTGTTTTCAATGTTCCTTTGATGAAGGAAGCTGTGATATTCGGACACTGATTGATTAGCCTTTTTGGAGATCTGATTCTTGGACACGTGTTCAATTCTTCGAAAGAAAGAACTTCAAAGTGTTCTCCAGAAAAAAAATTAAGTGACAATGTTTTTTTAGCGAAAATCTGGTCGTAGGTATTGTTCATTATGCGTTTGAAATGTATGTATATAAAACAAAGTATATCTAATATATAAAATTTCCATGTCACAATGTAAGTTAGCGTACTCCTCCGAAACGGCTTGACCGATTTTTACCAAATTTTATATGCGTCTTCAGTAGGTCTGAGAACCGGTCAACATCTATTCTTCATAGCACTAAATGCGAGCGCTACGTTCGCCGGATCAGCTAGTATGTATATAAATAACTGTACCATTAATAAACTTGAGTGCAGTTGAATATTTTTTTTTAATTTTAATGTTTTTTTTTTATTTTTGGAACAAGATACCCATTAAAACTCTTAATAACATGTAAAATTGGTTAAATTAATTGTTCCTCACAATATTTTTCTTCACCGTAAGAGCAAAATGTACGTAAGTTAGAAAACTCACTGGTACATGGCGGGGTTCGAACTTGCACTAACCGAATGGAAATCCGAAGCGCGTACCACTAGGCCACCGAGACTCTCTAGTCCCATATAAAGGTATTTTTAAAGTCCACGTAGTCGTATAGTTCACAAGGGCTTGCTAAAACAATTGCTTGATCGTTGTGCCTACAGAATGATAATGAACATGGTGTATTGAACCTATGTGTGCCCCGCATCTTAATAGGTCTTCTGTCGAATAGCTCAAGGGTATACTCTCCTACATGATTAGGCTAGAAGGCAGATTAGCTGGTGGGTTTTCTGATGATAAGAAATACGCATCGCGTATAGGCGCCAGAGGTTACTGGAATTTTAGGGCGCGTACACACAGAACGTCCGTTTTACTCGTACATTATAACGTATATGTTATTAGCGTATGTACTTGTATGATGCAATTCACACATGACAGCATTCTGCATTATAGTAAATGCTGTGTATATATTACCACCAACAGCTAATGATGCATTGAAAAGGATCCTGTAAAAACTGATGTTATATGTGGACGCGCCCTTTGTACCCCATAAAGATAGTGTCGTGAGGGAAACTGAAGTAAATTAGTGAAACAGTGCAAGTGTTTTAAAATTTAATCACATAAAATGAAGTTTCACCAAGCGCCAAAGACACAAAGTGAATAGAAAGTATATAATAACTAACTGAAATAATTCATGCGATAGTACCAAGGCGCTTGAGTAGTTTCAAAACTGTTTCCTATTAAAATTGTCACGGTGTTAGTCGTTAATGCCTTACTTTCCATCTATACAAATAAATATTAAAATAACCGCTTTTTACTAAATACAAATAACAATATATAAAAACAGTATTTTATTAAATTTTGGTCTGTAATCCCTGCTAATCTCTGTTATGCCTAAACCAATTTTGACGGGATTTTCACTGGCACATAGCTTATTTAATCAGGAATAGCTAAGGATACTTTTATTTAGTTAAATTCAAACGTGGACAAAGTTGCGGGCACAGCCGGTTATAAATAACTATGACAACTTCATCAGCAAAATAGTTCAGTGGTTTCAGCAGTAGACACAATTTTAGTAAAAGTGCCAGAAAGTGACTTCAAGTAGCCTCTTGTGCTGTAGGCAAAGTGTCAAGTAGTGCCAAGAGTCACGATCCATGCATACTTGCCTAGGTTCCTCCACGTTCATTGTTCTCTTCATATAAAAAACGGTTTCGGAGACTCTTGACACCACCCTCGGATAATACGCGAGCTATCTTGGCGTGGAATGACAATAGATGATTTTTATTTTTTTGCATATTTCAATCGCCATTTTAACTTTATACGGGACCACCACTAAGATATACCTACAATACGAACACATTTTTTCAAATGGGTTCATAATTGTCAGCAATACTACGTAATATACAAACAAAAAGAATAATAAAAAAAAATTCTAATAAAACCTCTACCTTTTTTATTGTAATAAAATAAAACCTCTATCTTTTTTATTGTAATAAAATAAAACCTCTACCTTTTTTATTGTAATAAAAAAAACCTCTACCTTCTTAAATTAAATTAAATAGCCTAGTTTGAATTTCCCTCGTGAACTGTACTTGGGAACGATACATATTATGCACTCCCGTGTTACGTGGAGATGTGTCCTGAGGGAATGTTAAACATCCTGTAGGTTTCCTTCCTTGAATTTGTAAATCAGATGCCTATCTTCCCTAAGACGCTTCAGGATATTTAAGACGCGTTGGTATTTTAATAAATAAACTATTACGAGATGAAGATATAATTCCTCTGTTCCTCATGTCGGCACTTGGTGGAACTTCATTGCAGATCGCCTCTGTGTTGCAACGATATAGCTGTCGCCTGTTAAGACCGTTAGCCACGTGGGGTCCCGGATTCAATTCCCAGATTGGGCAACGTTAATGTTTTTCAGATTTTTCTGAGTAAGCATTACATTGACCGGGATCGGAATGTGCCCGAAGTGACGATAGGCTTACCATCTGTCACATTATGGGGTTTAGTATCTTGGCATATCTTGGGTGTTCTAATATATCTACTGGACTTACGAGTCATGGAATATTAGCACACCTCTGCCTATCTCGCCTATCTATAATGGGCGTGAAGGTACTTTTTTAAGATATATTTCTTTTCTTTCCTTCTAATTTTTTTTGCGATAAAAGTACCTAAAACCAATAACTATGGTGTCTATTGGCCAATGTTGTCTCTTACCATGAGGAGAGTCGTGTGGCTGTTCGCTGTTTTATCCTTAAAAACCAGTATTTTCTTTAGTCGTTTAGGAAGGTAGGTAAGCAATTAAACTCTTTTTTTATGGGATAAGATAGCGAACAAGCACACGGGTCTCCTGATGGTGCCTCAACATAGCCGAGAGACCTATAGACACCATAGATATTGCAAGTGCGCCGCTGTCCTGTAGTCGGGCTGTTAGGCCTTATGGGCAAGTCTACCGGCTACCCTACCCAGACCGGAACACGACAATAGAAATATATAAACGGCAGGAATAGGCAAGGCGTTGGATCCCTACGCGGGCGAGTTGCGGACAGCACTCTACCACCAGTGTCTAGTGCTATATACTCTGGCTGAGCACTCTGCTCGCCCACTAGCCCAGTAACGTCATAAAAGTCCTTAAGACGTTAACACTTCGAAAAAAAAGAGAAAAAAGATGAGTGATATTACTGAGACGGATTTAATGTACAAGATTCTTTTTTAATCAACCAAAGCTCAATATCACTTGGGCGCGTTACACAAATACTTACGTCATCCTCAAACTCCGTTTGCGATTCAGAAAAACGTTTCCATAAAATCTCAAGACGTATTAATCGCTCTCCATAACTCTCTATAAATGTAACTTACACTTTTACTTTTATCGCATCGTAAAACTGTGATTTAACAAAAAGCAAAGATCATTCTAGATAACGACGTTCGTGGGATCCGATACCATAGACTTGGTAATGTATAGAGATTTCACTTACATAAAAAATAATTAGATAATTGATACTTCAATTTAATCTTTAGATATTGACGCTACGTTACAAGATTGGAATTAAAGAAAATCTGTCGAGAAAGCGAAAGCCTTGGTGGTCTAGTGGTCCACGCTTCGAACATCCACTTCAGTTGTCTAGGTTCAAACCGAGCAGTGTAACACATTTGTCTAACTTAAGTACATATTCTAAATGCCCTTATCGTAAAGGAAAACAGCATGAAGAAACCCGGATTCGTGTACTCGAATTAGACCTAACCCGATATCATTAATAATATCTAATATCTTTACATTATTCTTAGGTATACTGTTCCTTTTTAAGAATTCCGTACCCAAAGGTTAAAAAAGTAACCCGATCACTAAGACTCCACCCATCTAGTCTGTCTGTTTGTCATCAGGCTGTATCTCGAGAACTGTGATAGCTAGACAGCTGAAATGTTCACAGATGATGTATTTCTGTTGTAAATATTTAAAACAGAATAAACCAAACATAAAATACTCTTGTACGACAAACGTAATTTCTTGCGCTTTTTATATAAATACGAACGTATACGGAACCCATGCATGCGCGAGTTCAATTAGCAATTGACCGGTTTTTATTGAGTGATTAACATTATTATTACTTAACTCTCCATGTTTCAAGGGTCTCATCGTAATAAATAAATAAATATTACTGAACAAATTACACAAATTGATCGAACCCCAAAGTAAGCAAATTAAATGCTTGTGTTATGGGTGTTAGACAATGATACTAATACATAGAAATACTTTAATAGATACAAGAATAAAATTAATTAACACCCAGACCCGGAAATACAAACATCTTGTTGGTCAGACAAATGTCTGTTCCCGTCGGGAACCGAACCCGAGCCTCGTGGATAGTCGATGCGGTTAGGCGTGTACGCTAGCCACTCAACCAACGAGGCGGTCGCAATAGCTTCAGTTAGCCCTATCTATAACATTTAAAGACTATATTTCCTTAATGGTCAGGTGTAATTCAGAACGACCAATAGCAATTGATGATCTATAAGTTCAAAAATCGAAATGATTTCTGGGAACTTCGCGCCACTGCAATTACGAAACAATTTCATTTATTGTTCTCTAACGGAAATCAATTAGATTTCGATTTCGAATGAAAGTATGGCGATCGGCTAAGTAAATATATTTTGACATTGACAGACTTCAATGAGTCAAGAGTATGGGAAATAAAAATAGACAAATATAAAGATGTACGCGAGCATTTGGCCTAGTTTTTGAGCGACGAAAAAGCTGATGTTAATGTGTATGTATTTTTGATATCACAACTTTTTAGTGAGACGAAAAAATAAAATTATTAAAACCGTCACGCTCTTATCCTCATTGGTGTAGGCAGTGGTACATAGAATACAATAGATCTACATTAGTATGCACGTCCACGATTGTTGAAAGGTGACAAGTCTTTCGTCATATCGGGCAAAACGTTACGTTCTTCAAATAAACTGAAAAAACTCAAACTAATTGGCCTACTCGAGATTTCATGGCCGTGATTATTTATTTCTAAGCTGATTTTATATGTATATATAAATATATCCCCGTTTCTATATCAAATGATATTGGACCGACTACCATGTCTAGGGAGTTTGATAGGAGCGCTAGTTATTAAACAGGTCGACTACCATATGAACTGTGCAAGGAAGAAGCAACCACGAAGGGAAATAAGCATATAAAAAATAATATGGCGGGATTCGAACCTTGACCACCGGAATGAAACTTCGAAGCGTTGACCATTTGGTCACCGAGGCCTTATATACCAACTAGCTGAGCACGCAATGTCGTCCGCGTTTTTATTTAATTATTTATACATTTCTAAAATAAAAATAGCCTAAGCTTTTCCTTATTACATCAGCTATCTGCCAGTGAAAGTCCCGTTAATATCGGTTTAACCGTTTCAGAGAGTAGTGGGTACAAACAGACAGATCTTATTTTGGTATATGTAAGTACCTTGTAAATATGCATATTATGCATTTACTAAAAATCGATTATTTTAAAATTACATACAGACATTCTCATTTTATTATTTGTATAAATAATGCATTAAAATTGTTTAATAAAAATCATGAAAAAATATGATCTTCAAGATATAAGTAAACAAGCCACCCCAATTCACTAACTCCTCCTCCACCCTTCACTTATCCGCTTCACCCATTACTTCTCCGTTCCACCCCTTACTTCTCCGCTCCACCCCACAAAAAACACGAAGGGACTACGCCCCACCCTTATATTTTTATGTAAATATACAGACCCTTCCTACACTTAAAGTAGACTACTTGGACATTTTTTATTAAAACATGTTCTATTAGTCTTGCAACGACTCGCCCGGATTGGTACTACCGCGCTACCTATTCCTGCCACAATAGCGTCAGTGCTCGCCATTGTCGTGTTCTGGTTTGGAGGGTAGGATAGCCGGTAAATTTATTCACTGCAAGAGGCTAACCACCCCAGCGTCAGGTTGGCAACGCACCATTTCCACCTTTAGTGTCTATATGCGACGTTTATTTCTTATCATCAGGAAATCCGTCTGCTTGTTTGCCTTCTATTACCATAAATAAATAAAATAAATATTGTTTCGCCTATATTTCCGAAGGGTTAGGCAGAGGTACATACACTTATGCACACTAGATTAGCCGACGATATTAACAGGTGGCAAATTGAGTCACAGGCAACATTATGTATTTCAAGAGAACTGACACAACTCGTAGAACCCGGGACCTTAATGGAAACTGTTTCGTTCATTCAATAGATTATTATTCTTTATTTTAATATTATTCATATATTCTATTTAAAATACGACCATGAAATTTGTTTTAAAATAGTCTCATATTACAAAAAAATAAATAAAAAGACGAGATGCATTCAATATATCTATATAAATAAATAAAATTGTAGTGTTTGTGTGTACTAAAATAGATATTTTTAATTTAATTTTTTTAGATTTGTATGTTCCGGCTAATCTCTGAAACGGCAGGACCGATATTGACGGGACTTTCCCTGGCAGACAGCTGGTGTAATAAGGAACAACTTAGATAACTTTTATTTTAGAAATGTATAAAATAAATATATAACAATGCAGATTAAGTACTAAACACAATTTTGTTGAATTTTTGCTAGTAAAGACCATACGTCAAATACTTTACCAAGCATCATGTTATGTCGATTTTTGTCACTAACACTATGTCTAAGTAATTGAATTTTGTGATGACTCGCACAATTTTATATCACCTTGCCTATTCCCTCGCTATGAAGTCAGTGCTCGCTATTAACGTGTATCTCTTGTTAGGATATCACCAATAACCTTATCAAATATCAAACAAATTAAACATTCAATTTGTGGTTGGCAACACACCTTCAGAATAGATATTTTTTTATCTATATGCGTTTCTCTTTCAATCCCAAATCAAATAAAAATATATTTCTAGATTTTTCGTGGTAGTGAAAATTGTGGAGTAAGTCGACGAAAAAACTGCTGTACGTTAACGATACTCGCGAACGCTGCCTAAATGGTTAGAGATGTATGGTTGACTTTTATAGAAAAGTTGTAGAACTCAATAATGCCTAC
>DVZL01000157.1:0-28133 GCA_018236625.1 Lasaia peninsularis
TCGAATTTTTCTTCGGATGCTTGCAGCAATTCCTTTACTAATAATTTATTAAATATTTAAAAAAATAAATACTTTTTCCTTTGACTCAAATGTTGGAAACTTCTGAACGCTTGTTTACATAATTTATACCTTCTCGTGACAGATAGTATAGATATAATATCAGCAAACATCACAATAGAGTGATTAATGATTATAGACAATATAAAATATATTCATAGTATTGTATATATACATATAAAATAATAATTGTATTAATTACATAATAAAATTGCTTTGTGTGTAGCTGGTGCTACTTAATAAAGTGCTTATTAAAATGGATTGTTATATATCTATATCAAATATATTATTGTGGTAAAAGCTAATATGCTATGTGGGTATATATATTTTTACTTAGTATTAATTATAATCAAATGTAATGTGTAATTCTTATTAAGCAAGAAATCATGTGCTTATCTTATGTTTTTTAATTTTTGCACATATTGTTCATTCATTCCTATGGTTAAGGTTGCTTACAACTGGGTGCTGTAAATTCACGGATGCTTTTTGAAAACTGATAACTCTTTTTTAAACTTATGTAACCTATCACATGAATATATGTTACTATGTTTTTTTCGATTATAGGCAGCAAAAAAGTGTAAAGATAAGGATTAGCAGATGGCAAATGGCAATCTCAAATTTCTACAATGTTTGTAAAATTAACGTTAAAGCTTCTTTTTTAAGTTCAAGTTTTTTTATGGAGTATGAATTCTGAAAACTCAAGATTGTTACTGGTACTGTCACATCCTAAAGCAGTATTCTTTCAATATGCTGTATTCATGCAGTGAAGTTGTCTTTTTGCAACTCAAGTTTTATTGTTGTAAGTTTATTATTAAAAAAGTTAAATGTATCTATTGTTTTACATCATTAACATATAACTTCAGTGTTGATTTGTAATTTTTTAGAAAGGACTTTTAAAAAAATTTTTTATGATTGCTAACTTTCTAATAATTAATACAAGAATATGCAAGTAATAGATTAGACTAAATATTGGTAATTTATTTTAGTCTATAATATATAGTGATATTTTTAAAACAGGGCAGTTATTTTGTTGGTGTAAGTGGTAGTTTGTAGATAAATGTATAGTCCTACTATTTCTTTTGCCTTTGATATATTACATGAATGTTTTTCTGGTCGGATTGATTTTTACCTAGTACAATTTATAACATATGGTGACAAAAAGCTGAATTTTTTTTTATATAGTTTTAGGACAGACATTTTTTCTAGAATACATATTATGAATTTAACTTTAAACAAGTGCGAGTGGAACTTGCCCATGAAGGGTTCAGTGGTAAATTAGGATATATAGTGAGAGAGTAATAAATAATATTTAACTAAATGTCCCAAACACATCACTTGCCGGAAGAAAAAAAAATTTGATTTTTTAAAGTATTTGTAATAACCAAGTTATCGTGGTTTTTTGAAAATCTTAAAGACTACCTTCAAATAACAATTATTGTTGAAAGTATTTTGTAAGGTTTCATATTTTTTTTAGGATTTTACTGTATTCATTTAAAAGTAAGAGAAGGTGGACATAATTTATCACTTTGGAAGAGTATCTCTTTCAAATTCTTTGCGTCGAACCTTATTATCATTTCTAAACCCTTATCTATTTATGCTTAATAAAAAAATATTTAGTTTCGGATCACTGTACAGGGGGCCCACCCCTATCGTTTATTTTTTTTATAATGTCATGAAAAAAAGATGTCGAGTCATACGGTTTTCGTTTTCTGTCGATTGGCAAGGGAACACTACAATATGTAAATTTATCACAAGCATGGGAAAAGTACTATTAATATAAAAAATTGTTGTGTTAATTTAGTGTTATTTTTATAACTCATAACACCATGTATATTAGGTAACATTAATATGGGGATTTCATTGTCATAACAGTTGTAGATTTGTAAAAAAATAAATGAAAATATTTTTAAGGTTTCTTTTTTCACCTTGTGGGTATTTTTTTTTAATTGACTTTCAAAAAGGAGACTATTATTTCGACTAAATGTTCCTCTTCTTTGTATGTGTGTTACGCGATATTATGAACCGATTTTAAAAAATGATTTTGTTTCTGTTTGGTACAGCTACTACCGTTGTATTGGTAGTCTATATATTTTATGGCGATTGGTTTAGAACTTCTTGAAAGATGAACAAAACATTTTCATATATTTAGACATCACAATGAACTAAAGTCGCTTTGTAGTTCGCTTTCTTTTTACTGGGTACAAATTTTCATGTTTTGGACTTGTAAATTAAGTGAAATGAGCTTGTAAGTATCAGCTTCTGGCACTTTCTAGAGTATTTTTAATGTGAAGATATAACATAGGAAGTCGATATTATAAAATTATATCCAGAGTCCGGGTCCCCCGTGCAGAATAGACACTGTGTCATTTCCAATATGACCACTGGTAGTGCTGTGCAGCAACTCGTCCGGGGAGTGATTCACCGCCTTACTTATTTCTACCGTGTAGTGCCATTGTCGTGTTTCGATCCGAAGAGTAGGGTAGACTTTGCGTATACGATCTAACAGTCCAACCATAAACAGTGACGCACCTACATCTATGATGTCTATAGGCCACCGTTGTCTCTTACCACCAGGAGACCAGTGTGCTTGTTGTGCAGTCTTATCCTATAAAGAACTGCCTTAAAACAATGACTAACGAAATCAAGTAATTATACCTTTTGTTGGTACAGGCTTCTAGAGTTTAGACAAACTCCTTTCCTTCATACAGGTCGTATGTTTGTCGGACACTAACAACATAATTATGTCTGGGTTGACATCGATTTTTTTTATGATATTGGAAGGCAAATAAGCAGACGGATTTCCTGATGGTATGAAATACACGTCACCTAATAATAAAATGATTTATCTAGGTATATAAAGTTCCTTCACGCCTATTATCCCCGAAGGTGTAGGCAGAGGTGTGCTAGTATATCCACGAAATGTAAGTCCAGTTGTACGATTAGCCAAGGTACTAGGACCCTAGTGTGATAGGTGGCAAGCCTATCGCCACTTCGGGCACATTTCAATCCCGGGCAATGTAATGTTTACTCAGAAAAATCTGAAAAACATTTAAGAAAAATTGCTCGACCCGGGAATTGAACTAGGACTACTAAAACTACTAATTAATTATTATTGTACTATCTTCGACTCTATTAGTCTATACATATTTTCCCATTGTAGGTAAGTACATATATCTGTTTGGTCATTCTTTCCACATGATGGAACCATTGGAACATGCCTTTAGTGAGATATGTATTAAATAATAGTCACAAACTTTAAAATGAGTTACGAATAATCATTTAATTTCTATATTAAAATTTACAATTTGAAAATAATAAAATTAAAACAAATATACCATACAATTTACTTAAAATTTTAATTAATAATTTATAAAATAAAAACCTCATTCACGTAAATTTGTCTGAAACCATAACTAACAGAAAAAAACAATGGAGTGAACTTTTTGAAATACTGTTTGTTTCACTATTTATTAGTAAAAGTAGGAGTTGTCTAACACTGATATGATATCAGTGTCATAGTTTTTACACATGCTAAAATAGGAGAAGCTAGTGTAATTTTATCATAATGTGCACAGGCTTATTGAATATCTTGATCTCTCTATTGCTTGAAAGGGCAATCTAGCTAAGTTGATGCAATAAACGATTAGACGTTGCATTTCAATTAGTTTGTTTTGTAAATACTATAGTACCTAATTAAAATAATCTTAATATAATATTCACCCCAATATCAAAATAATTAAACAATTTATTATACATAGCTAGTAAAAGCAATAGGATTGATTAGGAATTCTTTAAAATAAAATTGTAGACTGATGACGCTTGGACCGAATCCAAAATGAACAACTGTATAAACTTATATAGTCTATTATTGTTAAATATACATAACAAGGGAACCTAAATTAACCTAGGAGTACAAAAATAAATGAAATTATATAACATAATAAACTTAATTGCTTAAAAAGACCTAATGTTGAAAATAGCCCCTAAGTTTTTAAAATCTTAGGCTGTCGACGAAACTGCTAGCTTCTTCAGATGCTCCATGAAAACTTGCAAAGACACATCGTCGGTTAACACGGGGGCGCCACCGTCCTGTAAACATTAAAGTTACATATAAAATTAAAACTTGCACATAATGTTGGAGTGACAACATTATTAACTAAACCAATACCCAGAATAAAATATGTACTCGAGCGCTTTTTAAAAGACTATGCTAGTAATTTAACCCGCTGATAGTCATTTTAAATTAGATCTATTTTCTTTTAACGGATGCAAAAGAAAGGGACAAAGAAGTACGTCTAGTGCTGTCGAATTAGTGTGCACGCGGCATGTCTACAAACTACTAGTTATGTTTAATTATTTATTTAAAATTTATCGTAACACGAAAGAAGTGAAAGATAATATATAAATACGTCTTCAAAAACAAACACTTTTATCCGTTAAACGTGGTGTGACATAATAATTTTGAGTAAATCGCCATTTAAAGAGCGTTCGAGTATTTTTAAAAGTAAGAACAATTAAAATAATGTTCCAGTACGTCCAAAGTAATTCTGAAAAAACCATAAAAAATTACACACATAAATAATTTGTTAAATAATTCAATTCCACCAAGTACCAACGTTGAAGTACCAGTCAAACCGCAGTATACCAAGCCCGCTGAAACCCAATATTTATAGAAAACAAGAAAATTCGTTTTCGGCCATGACCATATTGGTATTTCGTACTTAAGAAAATGGTACTAATCTGATGAATAAGCAGTGTCAGTAAAAACACTGTCTGATTAGTACGAGTACTAAATATGCCTTATTAGCAACGATAGTGTCTACTAATAAAACATTAAAGCATACCACTTATCCAATTAGTGCTTCAAAAGACGATCACAATTAAAAGCAAATTATTTTTACCCGTAATAAATAAATACATATACCAAATTAAATTAATAGATAGTTACAGATATAAATAAACATGTTAATGACATAACATTTATTTGTTTGTAGTTATAGACAAACAGAAACTGTGTAGAAATCCATCTCTTATTTAAGACATAATATTAAGAGATGCTCCCGATAGATGTCATTCTCCGGTCTCCACATACAAAAAAAATACCATAATATCACTCCCTTGTTAGGTTAAACAAACAAAGGTTGTTCGTTTTTAATATTAAAATAGATAATTGCTATGAGACAATCGTGGTATATAAACATCATAGACAAGTGCGTCGTCGTCTTGTAGCGGAACATGATATTGCCAATAAAAAAAGACATCATAAACCTTCATTATACAATTTGTAAAAAAAATGTTAAATTGGCATGCAGTATTAGTAAAAACCAAAGTAAGCAATTAAATCATAAGCGGACAGTGAGAAAAAAGCTCGTCTCATTATAAAAAAAAATATCTACCGCAGATGGTATCGGCATCGCCTGGATTCCGCCAAAACAACGATGGAACAAAAAAAAACAAACGTCAGATCACACCATGCTAAAATGCTAAATAAAATAGCATCAAAACCATGCGATAAAAATTAACGGACATGCCAAAATAAATGAAAATATATCTGGAAAGTAAGTTGCTGTCTGTCTGGCACATGGCTACAGAGATTGTAATGTCTAAACATAATGCAACTACGTAGATTCTATGTATATGCATATCGCCTATATATTATGTAGTATTGTTTGAGTATCGCTTCTGGGGTCGAGTCGGTGCCCGACATAGACGCACGGAATCCCGGGGCAGGGCAACTTATTCTTATAAGTTTTTAAAGTTTATCTGGTAAACGTTGTCAAGGAGTGCCAGATATGACGACGGCCTAGCCATTTGTCAATTCATGGGACCTAATATCGTCGACTAATCGTAGGTGCATATGTATCCCAGCTTACCCTTTCGGGGATATTTGCGTGACGATATTTTGTTAATTTATATAATGAAAAAACTTCCTAAACTTTCAAATGACAATCAACTCTCATGGGATTTTTGAATAAAATTTTTGAGCAAGCGTGAAAATATATTTCTATGCTATTGCAATGGTGGTTTGAAAACAAAAAACTGGGATCTTAAGCCTCATGCACAAGTATGACCCTAAATAATATAATAAAAAAGTACAACAATTTTGAATATTGGCAAAAATATTTATGTGGGTATATTTCATCAGCAATAAAGATAACACGTTATTTTTTGGGCCATATGTAAATCACATGCATATTGACTCTACAATATATTCGGGACAGATCGTTGATAGGAGTGTGATCTCCTGGCAATGGTAACTTTAGTTTCATGAGTATAAGGTTACCTAGTAATAAAGTATCGATAATGGCAAGTGCTGACGTTGTTGTTGCAAGAATAATAATGTAGTATTTTCACTGTATTTTTTTAATTTAAGCAAGTGCCAGTTTATGTGAGTGTTATGTATTAATATTGAAGAACAAAAAAGCAACAACTATAATTATTAGTATAATTATTATTAACTCACCCCTCCATACGCGTACATGTTGTTGTGTGTCTGTGATGGATTCACTTTAGACAACAAGAACCGGGCCTGGAAGAATAAAAAACGTTAGGTTAGACTATCGGTTGACATATTTGTTTTAAGCCAAAAATTGATGACAATATTTTATATCATGATCCAAAGTAAATTGTTTACTGATTTTGTTTAGGACCGCCTGGACTAGATACTGTGTTCATAATTTGGCCAAATATGAAAATACTAGCTGTTGCCCGCGACTACTCCCGTGTATCCTCTATTTAATCTGTACGTTGATACATAAGTCAATCACAAAGGGTAAAAGACGTAACCCTATTACTAAGACTCCACTGTCCGTCTGACTGTCTATCACCAAACAGTATCTTATGAACCGTGACAGCTAGACAGTTGAAATTTTCAGATGATGTATTTCTGTTACCGCTATAACAACAAATACTAAAAAAAGAATATAAAGAGTGTTTCCATACAGCAAACGTGTTTTTTTGCCATTTTTATAGATAATAATAATTCTCAGGGTAACCTGTATGAATGTCGGGATAAAATGTAGTAACTCTACAGCCCCTTAATAATCTCCACACATAAAAAGTATATAACAACATCACCCCGTTACGATATAAAAGAAGAAAAACAAACATAGTACTTTCTCATTTATAGTATTAGCATGGAATTAATAAGCCATAATATTCAAAAACCTTTGAAAGGTGATCTTGTAAAATAGTCATACTAATTGTAAAATAAGATTTACAAATAATATCTACAACCGCCTGTATAACGAAACTCCTTACAAAGCTATTTTTTTTTCTTATAAATATAAATGAATAATTCTTTAAGTTATTTTTAATATTTTTTAAATAGTGTAGTGTGTAATATTGTTTGATATTAACAAATGTATTCAGTGAAACCAATCATGGCTTGTGATATACTTTAACAGAAGTGTCCTTTATTTAAATTTAAATAAATATATAATTATGTATAAAATTTGACAATTTAATTATTCACTAGCTGTGCCCGCGACTTCGTCCACATTTTTATTTAATTAATTTATTATATACATTTCTAAAATATAATTCGAAAATAAAAGTAACCTAAGCCGTTCCTCATTACATTGGCTGTCTGCCAGTGAAAGTCCCGTCAAAATCGGTCCAGCCGTTTCAGAGATAAGCGGGTATAAACGACTGTTAGGCAGAAAAAAAATCTAAAAAATGTTGTTTTGGTATATGTTCGTTGTTAATATACATATGCATTTAGTAAAAAGCGGTTATTTTAATATTACATATAGGCACTATAATTTTATTTATTTGTATAAGTAGATGACTAATTTGTTGCTTAGAGTTGTTGAGCAGATTGCTCGGTCCGAGAGATCATTATTCAGCTTAGAATGGGCAAGAAAGCAATCAACCTATATAAGAATGGACTACAAAACAACAATTACACAGATGAACGCGTACTAAAAAGTCGTCAAAATGTTCCGCCAGGTTATTTTGTCTGCTGTCGCCATCACATGTACGTTATCACGCACACGCGCAAACAGTCGGAGCACACAGCGCTTAGATCAGAAAAAAGGTTTCAATAACTATTTGCTCCTACATATTTTTTAATAATCTTAAAAAAAGCTTACATCTTAATTCATTATGCCTTATTCTCACTATTAGGAATATTCAATTGACACTTTTGCCGTTTGTCTTTTTTTATTGGTTGTCTTTCTAATATAATAAAAATGAAGCGGTGTTTCGCTCAGTAATCAATGAAAAGTTCGAAAACACCATTTTTTTACTTGCAGATCTTTTGTGTGTATTGATATTATCCGGAATACAAAAGGAGGATTTGGACGCAAGTATGTTGCAAAAACTTCAACAACACAATGTAAACATTGACGATTTAAACAATGAGTGAGTGATTATGAGTATTGGCACTACCGGACTAAACGCACAAATAAAACGTTTTGTAAATGCTTAATTTTTCAAAAAGACAAGTTATTAAAAGCCATTTTTCAAAATTTCAGGAAAAATGTAAATAAATGTAAGGATGTAAACTTACAGGACATTGTAAAGAAAATTGCTTCGTTTGCCCCAGTAAAAACTACTGTAAAAAGTAAGCTAATTTGAATTCAGACATATTTTATGATAATATTTTGTATCTCAAAGGTTAATTTTATATTTGACAAATACAATATTTTCTATCCTTTAGAGTTATGATTATATACGCCTAAAATAGCGTATATAATTTAGTCATTCACATACATTAAATCTTTGGTAAACTTGAAAGTAGGAGGTTGATCTCTCCTGTCTAATATGAGTATAGATAGTCTGATATTTAGAAAGTCTAATTTTATTTGATCCTAGTTTTCCATTTGTTTCATTAAATGTTGTATAAAATACATAAACTATTTGTCGTAAATATATATGTCGTTACTAATCATCTATGTCTAATTGTTCTAAATGTTTAATTCCAGATGATGATATGACTGAAACCCCTAGAAAATTTATAAATATTGATAGCATTCTAACTGCACAAGAGTCATTCATAAATCCCGTTCAACACAAAGAAAATCATAGTATTCAAAGTACAACTACAATTCCAACTACAGTCGCTGAAACTTTCAATCAAACACATAAAGAAGTAATAGAATATATGGACGGAAAACCAAAATTAGAAAGTGTTTTGAAATTTTGGAAAAGCTTTGCAACAAATAAAAAAAATCCTATTTCAGTGACATCAAATAGCACTGTTAAACCCATTAGTGCTATCAATGAAATAGAAAACAATAAAGACCCAGAAACTGAACGAAACATTTCCATATATCAAAACCAGAAAGTGAAAGATATACTGGACAAAGTCTTATTAAGTGTTAAAAAACTAACAAATTCTGACAAAGAAGTAACATCTACAACAAAAAACACAATTTTTAACAATGATAATGACGTTCTTCTGCCTTCAATAGACACAGTTTATAAATTAGATAAACCAACCAACAGTTACATTTTCGGAAACATTTTTAATAAAGTTGGATCTAATACTGACACTAAAATTTTTGAACAAAGATATCCTAATCCCAATTCTCAAAAACAAACTACTGTAAGCACTTACTTTAACTTAAAAGAAATGCTCGCGACTATTAATACAAAGAAAACATATCCTATTGCATATGAGACACATCAAAAGAAATTGAAAAACGTAAAGGAGCAAGAAGCAATACCTAAAAATATAAATTTAGATATTGGCTTTAACCCTACGATTGATTCATCACAAAATAACGCAAGTGAAACAAACCTAATTATTCCCAACAATGTAATAAAACACATAGCAGACAGTGTAAAAGCTATTATTTTACGAGATATACGGAAGGAACTGCAAACTGTCCCTATTATTACAACTACTCCAGCAGAAACGATATTATTAACTACCCAAAAAGAAGGTGCGCCATCTATACAATTTATTTTACTAATATTATTTAAAAAAGTTTATTCGGTTAGATTCCATTGCCTTTCAAAAACAATTGGAATTTAGTCAATAACAACTAACAAGATAAATGTATTCAGTGTACCATATTTTATAGGTAATATTATACTAATATGTATAAAAATTAACAATTACTATATTTTTGCAGTAACTAATGAAAAGAAGAGGAACGAATCAACATTATACCAATTAGTTCTTACTAAATTTCTTGATTTATTTGAACACATAAAAGCACTTAAATCTAATCCCATTATTATATCTCAAGACGATAAGAATGCGATGAAACCCGAAGATAAAATACAATACTTCCCAACCACACAAACTAATGCCTTACTACACTTAGATCAACATTTGGCTGCAAGATATTTATCAACTGTCAACAATCATATACCCAAAAACAAAGATTTTAGGACATCAGAATATAATAATTTGCGTCCACAAATTCATAAATTTAGATCACACCCGGTCATAAAAAATAAACCATCAAAGCCTCGCAAAGTCCAGAAAGCTCTACCAATTGCTATACAAACAAATGCCATGGAAATTCCCCCTATTGGTGTTTTAATAGACAAACCAGAGAGTCCTATAAACCAGAATATTATAGTTACTACAATGCATTCAAATCAATATAGAAATGAGCTAAATAACCCTTATAATTATGTTTACGATCCACATATCAATTTGAAAAAAATTAATGAATTTAGGATTGCTCCCACACATGCTAAAATTCAACAAGCACATTTCGACAATAGTGAATTTATTTCAAAAGAAACTTATTGCTATACACTTGATTGTGCCCAATCGCTTAAATCAAAATCGAATGACAAAAGGGTTGATGATCTTAAAGCATCTTATAAAGATATGAATATCGAAAGATACATGGATTACATCGATACTCCTAACAAAAAGCAACGTCTAAACACGTCCGGGTTTCATGAAATCTTAGAAAAAATGGAAGCTGATGATGGTATTCCAAAATTAAATGTTTACAGAAATTGTTGTCATGAGAAAGACATGACTTTAAGTCAAAAATCTTATTGCTGCCCACAGAAAATATCACCCAGACAACAGATTTCACTGAACCCAAATAAAAGGGTGTCATATGATGACTCACATTTTAAAAACTTTCTCAAATCACAACAAAAAGTAACAGATATGCTAGAAAGGATTTTAGCTGTGAGGAATAATTTGAGAAGTGCGGAAAATATGTAACAAATTATTCTAGATAATACAAATATATTCTTATAGCATAATGACACTTCTGCTTGTTTAAAATTTGATGGAATGAATAAATTGATAATTTTTTCATGGATCACTCTATCTTTTTTAAAGAACCGCACCAAAATACGTTGGGTACTTGTAATAATGTAAGCATACATGGGGACAAACAGGAATGCTTCCCATTCCTGTTTGTCCCTAAATATGGATAGCGATATCTATTGCTCGGGTCGGGTTGTTAGCGGTATGGGAGCTCCTTTAAATTTAATTTATTTTATATTCTAACATTTGCTGTTGTAGTGGTAATAGAAATACATTATCTGTGATAATTTCAACTGTCTAGCTATCAGAGTTCACGCGATACAGCCTGGTGACAAACAGACGGACCGACAACGAAGTCATAGATAAACAGGGCCATGTTCTTACCCCAAGTCAAAACATTTATTTGCTTACATTTTGATGCTTATCTTCATAAAAGTCCCTAAATCCTATTTGACCATAAAAAGTCATTTATACAAATTTGTTAAGGGACCCTAAAAATGGTTTCAATCCTCATTCCTCACCTGGGAGCCGCCATGTTCGGTATCGATATATCTCGGTACAGGGAAGCGCGTCTGCAGTATCTCCTGTGCATCATCCACAGGAGCTCGCAGCAACTGGGCGAAGCTGTCGTACTCTGGCATATCTTGGTAACGTAGCGCTCGCCACTGAGCTATTGTCTAAAAAAACAAAATATATAATATATAATAATAATCAAGAAGTAAAATGTAAAACACCGACAATTACGATTGGAATTGTGCCAGATATAGCGACAGACTTGCCACCTGTCACATCATGGGATCTAATATCGTCGGCTAATCGTGGGTGCGTGGGCGTGACGTATTTTTCATGTGATGAAAGTAAATAAAAGAATATTATTTATTTTTATTAAATAAAAAAATAAAAAATTAACGAAAATAGGTTTATAAAGTAATAAAATTTCCAAAACGAAACTGGAAGTAACATACCTCGCCGTGATATATGAGGATTTGGAAGAATGTGTCCATAAGCAGGATTCGATCTGGTTGTATGGATGATGTATCCAACAGTACTGGCTCCGGAGGTCCACCGAAGCTATATGAGTATAGAATCGGCTGTATCATTATCAGGGACTGTGTCAGGTCTTCACGCATAAGCATATGTCTAAAACAAAAAAAAAAAACAAAAAGTTCGGTTGAACTACTATAAGCTAAGCAATATATTAAAAATTAAGAATATTTTTTGCAAACTTAAGAATCATAAAAAAAAACAATTATGAGTTGAAAAAATCGGCGAAGTGCGAGTCGGACCCGAGCACGTAAAGTTCCGAAACCTTTAAATATTTATTTTGTTTTGTTTTCAGTATTTGTTGTTATAGTGGCATTAAAAATTCATTATCTGTGAAAATTTCAACTCTAGCTATCACAGTTCATCAGCTACAGCCTGGTGATAGACACAGACATATAGACAGACAACGCAGTCTTATTAATAGGGTTCGGTTGTTACCCTCTGAGTATGGGACCCTAAAAATGCTTAAACTCATACAAAATTTAAGTTATTATGCAAAAATTAGATTTTACACTTTGAAAAAAAATTGTACCCACTTTCAGATATAAACTATATTATATATACCTGTAGAACGTGGTCTCGTCGGGTGAGTTGTTGAAAACTTGTAGGAATTGTGAGCGACGAAGGTGGTACATAAACTGTGGGTACAGACTGAAGTTCTCCGACAGTCGGAAGCTGTTCGGGTCATCTTTGCCGTATTCACCAAACTTCTGGCACTGTAATAACAATGTTTCATTATTTTTCCTTTTCGAAGTGCCAGCAATACTTCTTCAAGGACGAGAGAACAAGTCGTAAATCTATAATCGTTTCTTCGAGATACTGTACAACAACAAATAACTTGACCGCCTAATACGCCTAACTCCATCGACTAACCGCGAAGCTCGGGTTCGATTACCGACGGGGACAGGCATTTGTGTGATAGACATAGATGTCTATATTTCTGAGTCTGGGTGTTTATTGCATTTATTCTTGTATATATTTAAGTATTTCTATGTACTAATACCGTTGATTAACGTCCATAACACAAGTATATAATTTGCTTACTATGGAGATACTAATAATAACTAACTGGGTATTAATATAATAACTGTCCTTGATATAACATTTATCTACCCTCACTCTCGTGAGGCTGGTTTCGTTTTATTCCGCCATTTGAATAAAACTAGCAGAAAGAGTTACCAATACTACATATTCGGGGTCGGTCGTCGTCTGGAATGTCAACTCCAGATATAGTTTTAGCTTCACGAGTTGAAAACACTTACCAATCTAATAAGCATCCGGTCCAGCCAGCGGAGCACGTCAGGTCCGTCCTCCTGCTCGGCGCGGTACACGACCAGGCGGGCCATCACCACGGCCGCCGCCTCCTGGTCGAACCCGGCCGATATGTGCTGCAGGTTCACGGCCGCGTCACCCCAACTGGAAACACCATGGGGTTTAGGCGACCGTTCAATTACGCGGGTGTTCATCATACATCATACATCATTTTTTCCGGTTTTTATTGACAAAGAACCATATCTGTAAGTACGTACGTCCGAAGGTAACGAGGCGTTAATTAAATTTACACAAACGTTTGCAATCATCTATCTGTGACGAGCATCCGTAATTAGACATTACATAAAAAACCACTACAGTTACGATTAGTACAAAAAATTGTACATAAATCAAACGACTCGTTTCTTGAACATGGAAACCAGACATTTGTATGCCCAGTTTCCATAATGTGTCATACATAACGCTGTTATTTGTTTTACCTACTAGCTGTGCCCGCGACTTCGTCCGCGTTTTCATTTATTTTATTTTATACATTTCTAAAATAAAAGTAGCTTAAGCCTTTCCTTGTTACGTCAGATGTCTGCAGTTCAATTTTCGTCATAATCGGTCCAGTAGTTTTCGAGATCAGCGGGTACAAACAAACAGACAGACAACGGACGGGATAAGTGTCTGTATAATGTATAATATTCTAATAACCGCTTTTTACTAAATGCGTTTGTATCTTTACAAGGTACATTAACCAAAATAATATTATTTAGAACTTTGGTCTGACTGTCTGTTTGTACTCGCTAACTCTAAAACGGCTGGACCGATTTTCACTGAGAGAAATTAAAAAAAAATTAAAATAAAACAAAAATAATTAAATAAAAATGTACGCGGACGAAGACGCGGGTGCAACTAGTATAAAAACGAGATAAAGCTAGGATGAAGAAGTATCACGAACCATGTAGCATAGACTACTTTTATTTCAGAAATATATAAAACGAAATAATTAAATAAATATGCGGACAAATTCGAAGGCACCGACGGGTTGTGGCCAGTATAGTTCGATCAATTCCAGTGTCGAATAATGAATCCCGAACAAACAAACACTTGTAACCTTAATGTTGATTAGATACGAGGCATATTTTCTGGTGGTAAAAAATACACATCAGGGGGGTTAGAATGATCACTATCGTCTCAACGTGATCGTGTCGTTTTGCAAGATTAGAAATGTCAAACGCAAAAAATTGTACTGGGTTTTTTGAGTTTGACATTTCCAATTACGCGAAAAGACGCGATCGCGTCGAGACGATAGTGTACGTTCTAAGGGGGCTGGACACATTTTTAGTTGTTCTCCTTTATGAGATGTTCCTCCATACCTATACCTCCATACTTGATAATACTATTATGCTGTCTATCGATATTTTAATTTATTTTGTGTTATTCAATCGATATTTTAATAAATTCTGAAATCACCTGTGTTAGTTACAAAAAAAAACCGCTGAAGCTCTTAAATTAGGTACTAGCTGTTTTACTGATAAAATATTGGGTCATTTTTTGTGCGAATTCAGTTCTAACACGGGAAGATCTTGCAGAAACAAGACCGATTTTGTTAAAAAAAACTAACTTTAAAGATACATCAATATTTCTAACTAAATTATCATTCGATCATACCAGCTGCTATAAATTTAATTTTGTTTAGGCAGTTTTTTTAATTTGACATCCCTTCTATGCTATCGATATTATTTAATTTAGTCGATCCATAACTCCACTTTATTTTCCAATCTCTTACTATAGTCATATATATGGTTCATCTCTATTGTGCATAGACAAAAAAAAATACAGAAAAAAGGTTCGTAAAAGTTTGTAATTTAAGAAAATATGAGGCTATGTTGAATTATTTAAATACGAAATAAGCATTAAATTATTTCTTAGTTTTATTTTAATTGAAAACCTTACCTATAGAATTTATGCAACCGTATGAGCTCTTAGATAATTTAAAATAATCTAAGTATGAAATTAAAAGAAAATCAAAACAAATTCGTTGGGGGCTGCCATCACTACAATTTACCAGACGGATTTGTTTTTGTTTCTCATTAATGACTCCTATAAGTCGGGGGCTTAAAATTTTTTTTCTTTTTCAAACAAATTAAAAACGTCGTGAGTTTTTTCAAAATTTTACTCATAAAATATATTTCTGTAGCATCTCCCGGCAATTTACAACCATAACGCCTGTTTACGAATCTTCACAAATTAATTTTGTGATTGACCTACACTGAAAACTACATCAAAATTAGAACAGTAGTTATAGAGATAGGTTGCAACATTGGTTTTACAAACAAACGTTTATCGCCATACTCCCTGGTAACTGGAAACACCGAAACAATCATAATATTACTGGAAAGTGTATCCAAATTGGATCAGTGATTTTGGAAATAATTAACAACATAAGTTTGCACACACACACACACACACACACATCCTCGCATTACAAATTTATCATCTTCATATTTCATCGTACCGTCGCGTCGCAGGTAATAAAAAAAACGTAAAACTCCAGCAAGAATAAGGCTGTGTATAAATATTTAAATAAATAATAATTATTTTAAATGCTAACATAAATAACTGAATATGCTCTGCATTACATGCCGTACATTTGCGACAATAGCGCTACCAATGTTTTTACAAACATTTGAATCATAGTCGGTATTCGTTCCTCCTTATTATTCTCTATACTAAGTACTAATAAAGTTGTCTGTGCTCTATACTGATAAAAAAAAGAATGTAAGAAAACAATATGGCTGCGCTGTCGACTGATGCTGAAAACAAAAAAGCATAGTGCGAATTTTGATCACAATAAACATTTTAGAATTGTTGTAAAATGGAAGAGGATTTATAATAGTCGGTGGATATAATTTCAACAAAATGATTAAATTGTGAAGACTGCCTTAGGTTAGAAATACAGAATTATTTCACTATGAAATATTAAAGAACGGTCGGTGGTTGGAACCGTTTGAAAAATGCCTATACATCAGCCTTGTGTTATAAAACCCGTGACTCCAGGACCATCATTGGATATTTGTTATTGGAAAGCTGAAGATAGTGGCTATCATACATCTTATACTCCTAGTTTGCTCGAGTGTTCCAAAATATCTGGAGAAAACCAGCTCGCTAAAAGTGATATCTGTTTGTCAAATCAAAAACTTATCGTTAATAGATCAGGTAGAAAATCTGATTCTGGTTTCCAGACTCCTTGTGACTGCCAATATGCTGAAGAATCGCCCACAAGTCGACGGGGGGTTAAGCGTCTTTTTCAAGAAAGGTGTCTAAATGAAGATGCTAATCAAAATTCACTTACACCAACAAGTGCTATTGCAGGAAAGTTACTCAAATTACAATTCAGTCAAGAAATTCAATCGGATTCAAGCTACGGATATGCTAAACCTCAGGACTCTGTATTCTCTAATTTGTATTTCAGTGAACATAAGTTTACGTCGTTTCCTTCTACACCTATTAAGAAAAAATGTAGAAGTAGCTGTAAAGAGAATAATTCATTAAATCGTAATAGGCTGTTAAAATACGATGATTATGCTGCACATTCCATTACATGCGAAAGAAGAGCATTACAACCAATAAGGAAACTTGTCAAGGTGTTCAAACACAAACCAAATAAGAAAATAGATATTATTCAAATGTTGTATCAAGATCAGGGTATTACGCCTCCACTGATGAAGATATTTAGTTATTTATCAGAACAAGATAGGAAAACTGTTAAAAGAGTGAGTTCCACTTGGAAAGAAATTTACGAAGTTGTATGGGAGACTATATCTAAAAGAGAGTTTCATAATTTTAATAAAAAGTCTCTTGAAAATATTGAAAATGAGGAGAAGCACATAATTTACGTGTCTACGCCTAGATCTTACTGTGTGAACCAATCCAAACCTCTTATTGAAATCCAAAATATACAATTGGATTTAGAAGTTAATTACACTAGTCCTCCCACATCACCTAGCACCACTCGTTTTAAAAGATATACTAAGGTAAGAAATATATAATATAATAAGATTTAGACAAGTTTATTTAACTAACTATTGTCAAAACAAAATTTTTCTAAGAGCTAATTTTATGTCAAGATTAACTAAACCAACTATTTATCAATAGTATGTTTACTATTAGTATGATTTTATTTCCTTGAATTACTAAGTTTTTATTTTTATGAGACAATCTATTTGAAAATTATGTATATCTATTTTGTATTTTGGTATGTATATTAGACAGTGTTATGTTGTATGTTACCAGTGTAACAAATTGTTGTTAAAGTTACAGAGACAGTTTTGAAAATGTCTATTTTAATGCTTTTAAAATCATGAGTAAATTGCTTATGATGCATAATTGCTTATGATCTATTTAGTAGATTTTTTTTGTACTGGGTATGATTTTAAAAATTCTTTTGTGAATTTTTTTTAAAACAATGCAACTTGCTTTTCTAGTTTTTCACAATATAGTGGAATTGTGCAGTGCACATTATTGATTCAATAGAAATGTTGTGTGACAGCATTTTTAAATTTGTGTTAAGCCCTAAATGATTTCCATTAATGATAAACACAGAAAAATAAGTAGTCCTAAATATCTAATGTGTTTACTTGTTTTCAGTCTGCATTATTGGATTCACGGGAACAATTACCATGTACACGTTGCCACCAACCTTCTAAGCTCACAAAAGAAAATGCAGGAGAAGAATGGGCCCAGTGTACGAGTATGTCATGCTCATATCAGTTTTGTAAATTATGTTTATGTGATAGGCACCCGGGTAAGATTTGTATCAAGTTTGACCTGGATGGACCAAGTCCTTCAAAAAGAAAGAAAAAAGCTGTAGCCATTGGTACAAGGCAAAGTAGAAAAAATTTGAGACGTCTTTTGTAGCAATGGTTTATTATATTCATTGACTAAACAATATCGTTTGTGACAATCTGTCAAAATTTAAATGTCTACACAGACCAGATGCTGATACCAAATGCCTCTAGTGTTGAAAAATCTTACTTCTTTCTACTTTTTGGATATATTATTTTTCGATATAGTCAAGTCAGGGTCTATTAATACTTGGTGAAGCTTGTGGACAATCTAAAACAGATGTATAGGAATTGTAGTTCAACAATTCTAAGTCATAAGTTTTTATATGAAGTAAAAACTCATCAAACCCATTCTAGAAATTTCTGGAATGTATATACAATTATTTGCAGCTTCAAATGTGAATAGTTTTTTTAGTCAATGATCTGATTAGGTTTAGTACTAATTGTAATAAATATAATTATTGCAATAAGCACTATCAGGGTCAATCAATATCATGCAATGTATCTTAATTGAGCAGGGGCGTGCACTCCATAGAGGCACATAAACACTGCTTACGCTTTAAGACAGGATGTGCTCTGATATATCTAATTAAACTACCATATTTCACTATCATTAGCACATAATCTATGAAACACTGAAGAAACCATTATATAAACCAAGTAGGTATTCTGCCGCATACCCAGTGTCATAATCCTGTGCATGCCGCTGTAATTAAGACAGTAAGAATGCCATATTGTCGATGAATGAGTTAAACAATACCTAATGATTTCAAAGTTGCATTCCATGCCCAAAGATATATTGGTTTTTAAAATCATTATATGAGATACTAGTTTGTGTTTGTATTCAAATAATTTTAGGGTCTGATATTGTGCCATTTTAAGTATTGATATTTATTGTGAGAAGGTGATGTCATTGATAGTTAATGGACCTCACTTTTTAAGCATCATATTCACTATTCAATATTTTTTAAGTTCTATGTAGGTACATGGAAGAAGAATGAGTTTAATTTTCATCATTATTGTTCATATTTAAAAATGTTTGCATCATTCTGTGAAAACTAATTACACGACAGGCCATAGACAATTTTTTTTTATTCTGTATATTATTTACTGTTAATGAAAAACAACGAAATTGTCATTATGTTCCATAGTATAAATGTTAAATGTATATTATCTATTGTAGAACATTATGTCTAGGGCCTCAGCTCTACAAAAAACTTTTGTTTCTATTTGCCATTAAAATTTATGTAGTAGCTTTTAATGTTTGTCCACAGATACCAGTTTCTATTCTGATTTACACTATCTATTCATCACAATTCAGATTTATTTTATAGTTTTAAACTAACCTTCCATCCTGTCTTTTGATGACATAGAAGTTGGAGAATCCCGAAAATTGACAATCTAGAAGTTCATGTAAATTCTGGTAAATACACAGTAATTAATTAGGTATGGAAGTATGGAATGTGAATATAGTGCTTAAGTTTTATATTAGTTTATTTTTAGTTTAGTGTTTTGAATTAAATAGGTTTTGTAACTATTGGTAAGTCATTGCTATTAATCTGTTATATTTTATATTTTGAAGGCTTAAATTTAAAGATAGAAAAAAATATTTATTATACATGTCTTAAAATCAACTTCCTTAAATATATAATATTTCTTTTAGCAATTTTTTACTATGAATCTTTTTACAAAGCTGTCACAAATATGTATGAACATAATTTTTGTTCTTTACTGGTTTTATTGGGATAAGTATTTTAAATGAGTTTAAAACATTATTTTAAAATTACGAGATAGCCTGGTTGTCATATATTATAGCCAGCATATTAATATCAGTTAAAAACTAGTTTATTTAAATAAAAACAGTGTATTTTACATTTAACAGCAATGACTTACCAGTTTATTATGTCACAAATGACATTATCATTCGGATCCTTGAATACAGTAAGTTTTCTTCAGTAATAGCCACATAGCAGTTACTGCATTGCTGACTATGTTTTAAGATTGTTGTATACATCGGTAGTCTTAACTAAAATAACCATACTTTAGGTATGTGGTAACTATAGATACCGTCATACCAAAACCATATATAACTATAGAAAACTGCTGTAATAGGGGTTGTGCTTTTTTATAACATTTGTCAAAAGTAAACTTGTACGTACATATTTTCTCTACATAATTGACTGATATTTGAATGCCATAATTGACTAGTTTAGATTATCATTTAATTATTGGCAATTTATGTTATTTAATTTAATTGGATTTTATTATGATTTTAGTTATTGGTTTAAGATTGTCACTTTTAATGGACACTAAATTTAAGTTTAATTTAAAATGGGTTTTTATAATATATCCTTTGAGATTATACATACAACGAAATTTCCATCAATGTCAAATGTGTGACATTTTGAAATAGTTTTTAGGAAGTACAAACTACACACACCTGTGATATTACAGTTATAATTTCAGTCATTCCCATCTTTTTAATTGTAAATTTAATTTTAAGACTGTTTGAGCATACTCATTAGATAAATAGATTTTGGCTAGTTAAAGCATCACAACTTACTTACGTTGGCATGGTGACTAAACAAGTTGAAGATGAAAACAGAAATGGACGATGGAACATTTCATCAGCCAGGTGTGATGGCTGTTTGACGGTCATTAGACATTAAATAGAAAGTTATCCATCAATGAGTTCAGTGTATCTTATCAGTTAAATGACCACAGTACACATTGAGCGCACATGTCGGATCAGTAGTCAATGTCGATTCATATTTATTTGGATTATTTTGTAATGTCGCTATCGCCTTTTACTAATGTTGTTGTGCCAACATCTTGGCTCAATGTGTTACTGTAAACCTACTTGGTCTTAAGCATGGGATACAAAGTCGTATCGTCAAAAAATTGTGGCATGTTTGTCATTGTTCAATCGTTAGTTCTCATTATTCGGGCCTGGCATATGTTTAACATGTATCACTTGTAGTTTTAGCATTTAATGCAAATAAACCAATTGCGGCTCGACGAACTAAGCTCTGCCAATAGTAACAAAGAGTTAATCATTCTTATTGGTTAAATGTGTTTTTGTCCATGGGGTCCAGAACGAATAACCGTGCTGCCTTTGATTTTGTTTGTATTATGTATTTTACACTCTGCTCATAACATTGTAAACTACTCGAATTATAACGCTATTTTTAGTGAAGTCACAACGCTACTCTTGCTTTCACCCTTTGCCGTATTCTGTGATTATTATTGTTGGGCTCTAATTATTATTTTGAAGTTTCCTTGCTGAAATTTGTTTTTTAAAATACTTTACAAGGTGCCATTAAATAGTATTATTTTTAAAATTTTGTCAAAAAAATATTAGCAAAGAATTGCTGTAGATTTCTAGGCATTGACTGGTGCTTGCCAGTGTTTATTTTAATTATACCTACTTATTAAAATGTAAAAATTCGGTCGTCTTTTTTAAATTTTTAATTTACGAATATCATTTAGATTATTAAGTAGATATTAATCTCCAAGAAAAATAATTGGTTAAAAGACAACAAATTAAAAAAATAAATACAAAATTTGGCAATTTTGTTTGGTAAATAGCCATTGTACTATTAGGTTTTACTCATTTTGCTCAACTTAATTTCAGTGGACCATGGTAAATATAAAAATTAAGTGTTTAAACTTTTACTTTTAGGCCTATTTTATGTTTATATAAAAAAAGGAATGTAATTAAATTTTTAGTTGCTGATAAATATATGCAGAAGCCAAATCTTACATAATCTGAGCTGTTCGACGAATGAAATCCTTTTGGACTTTACAGCGTTAGGGAGGGCTAAAACAAGTTATTCACGCACTTGTAAAGAAAACAGTTTAATATTTTAATTGTGTTAGTTGTATTTTCTGTTCTGACATCACTATGTTGATATAATTATTGATATTTCATAAAAACAATTAAAATATCTGTCAAATGGATTTTAAAATAACTTTGACTTGAATATCAACGATCGTTGCGTTTGCAAAAGTACTGCTGGGAATGTAATACTTATTTTATTCGTATTTATAGTTGAAGTAATATAAAATCGAAACTAGATACTACAACTTTTACATACGCAACATCACTAAAAATATAACTATATGTCGTCCGCGTTATGAAAGTAGTGACATCATTCTACCGCTGTCCAATAAAATGGCAGAAAATTAGAACTTCTACAATATAATTGGTTAGAAACCATTAACGCTTCAAATGATTGATGACGCCGCTATTTTCTTAACGCGAAGGACCTGTAGGTTCGTGTGGACATGATTATTATGTAATATTATTTTGAACATTTTATTTGAATGCGGAGGAATTGTAAATAGTTTGATTAAAGAAATGTGTTTGTTTTGTCCTTATACTCCACTAGACCATGATTTAGTATTAATTAGTGGTAAACGAGTGTGGATGCTTAAGAAGCTCTCTTTTTTACTCTTTTAATAAAACAATTGGACGTATTCAAAATGTTTTATTTGTTATAAAAATTATTATTAATCTTATTCGATACAAATAATTACATAATTTACACTTCGTATTTACAAATGACAATGTGTTATAAAACGCATGAAAATACTTTAAAATATAGAAGCGTATTTACCTAGAACATTCAAGCGTAGCGCGTCCTGTACCTAGGCACACTTTGGCTGAATACGCCCCTCAAGCCTGTGTCTCTGCGAGTGTGTATTTGGGGGATGTTTGTAATTTTTTTTTTGTTTTCATGTTATGGATACACTGATCAATACAAGACACTAAGGTGGGCTCGAGTATTTTAAGAGGTGGGAAAATTATTTTACCTAATCAACCAAGCTCCTGATAGGAATACATTGGCAACAATTACCAAAGGTGCCCTTTCTGAGGCTGATGCTAATCAGTACGAATATGTTACTGGCTACTTTTTCCTCGGATAGAAGTATCCCATGGCAAAATAAACTTCGAGCCTGTTTTGCGTTTGCATTATTAATTCATTATAGGAAGGATTGGCATCTTCGATAAATCTATTTCATCGAGTAATAATAATATGTAATAGGTACATTATGTCAATTTAAAAGAGGTTGTTGCCTTAAGCAGGCTTTTATTTAATAAAAATAGTTATCACAAAAATGATATTTTAAGGTTTAAACAATTTTATTCATTAAATTATAATCGTCACGCTCAAATCCCCGAAAGGTTAGGCAGATGTACATAAATGTACCCACGATTAATCGACTATACTAATATTTAATTAAGTTATGTTTATAATAAAGCTTGAATAGGATTAGAAATGACCTATAAAACTTCAACATAACGTTTTTAAGTCATCAGTATGTAACCAACACGTTAGGACCAATTTTATGATATTCTAAATTAATATTTCTAATATGGAATATTTTTGATGGCTACAGAACCTCCCAGGCTATGTTTCAACCAATCTATATTATTATATCTGAATTGTTCAACATGAGATTCAACAGTCAACTGGGCTTCTAGAAACACGATGCCAATACCAACCGTTCCCCCTGCTATAAAATTTAACTATAAATTTTCTGCTACTGCTTAATTATGTCTTAACCTTAGCACGAGTAAATGCACTTGGTAAATACGCCCTCAAGGATTTGAAAATAAATTAAAATTTATTATACTTAATATGACTTTGTTGGTAAAACTATATTGTGGAAAATAAATAAAAATACTTTATTCATTTTGTGACTGTTGGTGGTGATATTCGTGGCTTGAGCACCTTCTTACTTAATACTAACTTCAACCGAGACCAAGAACAAACTTTGGTATTTGATATGCCACTTGCGGTATCTGCATTATCATTGACATTCTGAAAAAAAAAAAACAACAAAATTAGAATCTACAGAAACACATACATGCACACGCATCGATCAAGCGCGCATAACCACACGCAAAAACCAACTTCGAGATATCGACCTCGACATAAGCTGAGAAAGTAGGTATATTTGTTATACCTAGGTACATCAAAATACATATAGCAGAGGATTTTGTTATATCCTGTTAATGTTATAAAATGCAAAAGTTTGTATGTTTGTTACAAAAACGACTAGACGGATTTGGATGAAACTTTACTGTAAGATAGCCTATACATCAGAATAACACATAGGCTAATTTTTAAAGAACTATTAAAAGGAGAGTATGTTTTTATGCAATAACCATTACAAGTCGGATAAAATTTACGCTTTGGCAATTAACGGGGGCGAATAGCTAGTTATAATAAAAATTATGAAATTGAAATATATAAGTGTACTAACATTTAAGTAAATTTTTAATAATTATTCCACAAAAAAAAAATTGTTTAATGTTTCCCTCTTCGAATTTATTTGTTAAATTTTAGTGTACTAACATTAAGGTAAATTTTTAAAAATTATTCCTCAAAAAAAAAATTGTTCAAATGTTTCCCTCTTCGAATTTTTTTTTTGTTAAATTTTAGTGTTTTGGATTATTTACAATCATTATTTCTTTTCTACTTAGAAGGAAAAACAAGAAATTGTATTACATTTCATCCAATTCTGTTAAGATAAAAGCTAAATTGGTCGATCCTAGTATCCTCTATAAGACTGTTGGTATAGGCAGATTTTCAGGAACGTGAATTACCTAACCAAATAGACAGAACACCTCAGAGTACTTACTAGATTATGAAATACTACTAGATAAATCCGCTTAAACTTGACCAATTTTGACGAAATTTGATAGTTAAGTTGGAATCTTACCATTTAAACCTGATCAAAAGTAGCCTAGTATTCCTATTTTTCTACAAGATTTTTTTTAATCTTGTAAGTTTTTTTCTGTAAAGTTATGCTTTTTATATTTCTTACATACACGTAATTACTTTCTTGAAATACCTATCTTATTGGTCCCAGATCCCTTAATGTCTGTTAGATGATCGGAAATGTCTAATGACGACCGTACATGGTCATGTGTCACTGACTGACTGACTAACTTTTTTTTATTATATTGGAAGGCAAACAATCAGACGGACTTTCTGATGGCAAGAAATACACGTCGCCTATAGACACCGAAGGTGGAAATAGTGCGTTGCCAACCTGAGGCTGGAATGGTAAGCCTTTTGCGTGTAAGTTTACCAGCTACCCTCCCCTCCAAACCAGAACACGACAATGGCGAGCATTGACGCTATTGTGGCAGGAATAGGTAAGGCGGTGGTACCAATCTGGATGAGTCGTTGTAAGACTACAACCTAGTCAATGTCACGGTGTTGGTGACAATAGACCCAGTACTCGCCTCTTATGAGCTGCCTGGGTGAAAGGCAGTTGGCCTATTCTACAATGGGGCCCGGACCAAGACGGGGAAACTTTTCATAATTACCGCCTTACCTAGTTCTGCTGCATATCGTCAGTACTCACCGTTGGCATGTTAGATTGGCAATGCACTAATCCCACCTTTGGTATTTCTAAATGTTAAAAAATTCGTCTATTTCTTTATCTTTCTGCCCATTTCACTCAGCTCTTATAGGATTTCGTAATAAGTAGGCACATTAGGAAATAAAATATGTATATATAGGAGATAAAATATGTATATATACTTAATAGATTATGAAATCTTTTGTTCCTAATAAGGAGAATCTACTCGTATATATTATGTGTTGAGTTCTATCAGTTTTCTTAAAACTTTACAATTTAATCTCTTACTGAGAGATGTCGGAAAAAATAAAGTAATTATTTTTAAATCAGAACAAATAACGGGAAGATCGCTAT
Source organism: Lasaia peninsularis (assembly GCA_018236625.1). Taxonomy (NCBI): domain Eukaryota; kingdom Metazoa; phylum Arthropoda; class Insecta; order Lepidoptera; family Riodinidae; genus Lasaia; species Lasaia peninsularis. The sequence goes on from DVZL01000157.1 coordinate 26,134, forward strand.
CGCAGTGGACTAGAATATAATTTTAGAATTACTTTCATTACGGAATGCAGTCATAATGAAAGTATTTTAGTTCTAGTTCACTGTTACAGAGTAAACAAAATAGATTGCAAATTAAACGTGCAAAGATTTTACTCGTGCAATAAGATGTAAATAAATATCCTTAATTATAAAATTAAACAAACTATTACCCTTGATCTGTGTCTGGGTTTTGAAGTTATTCAAGTACACACATTTCAAAATAATATATACCTACTTATTAAGTATAGATTATTAATTATTTGAATTGATTATTAGCAGCTAAAATAACATTTACCTATACTAAGTAGGTACCTACTTACTTACTGTAGGTACATGATTAGTGAAATTGATTACGATTTTTTTAGTTATAAGTCATATTTAGACCGTTAAAACAGCATATAAATAATACTGATTTAAGATATCATCATACAGAGTCTGTTAGAAGTGAGGAGTTAAATCTGTACCTAATTTGGCAAAACTGGGAGTCCAGAACATGCTTGTTTCTGGTTTTATTAATGGAATTAATTATCTGTGATAACTGCAATAACAGCATTATTTAAATCATAAAATATGTGAACTGTTACTGGTTTAAGACATCATGGTACAGGGTCTGTTAAATGTGAGGAGTTAAGGCTGTTATAAATAAAGGATAGCTGAACTATGTAAAACATGCTTATTTTTAAATCGTGACTTTTCGGTCCGGATGCAAAGGGAAGGTTTAAAAATTACTCTCTTTACTTGACCCACAGCTATTTAGTTGATCAAATAAATAAAAGTTAATTTGCATCGTAACATAAAGTGGAACATGGAATTTATAAATAGGTTATAGGTTTAAATCTGGCATTACAATCTAGAAAGTTAGTAAATATTATTCAATTAAATTTGTTTTCAAAGTTCAATATTGAGTTAGATCTAAAATATTTATTAAAGTAATAGGTAGGTACCTACTTTAGCTAAACGATTATATTAATATTGTCAAAAATTATTTTAATTAGAAACAAATTAAGGAAGACAAAAATTGTGCATGCAACATTCAAAATGAAAAAAAAAAACAAAAAAGAAGGAATAAAATTTTAGTAAGTTTGTTAGTATGCCCCAGTATGTACAAAAGTTTTATTCACAAACCTCTCGCTGGTCACCTATAATTCCACCACCATTACACTTGTTGAACAGAAGGTCTGGAGAAATAAAATAAATTATTACAGAAATTGAAGAGAGAAATAGAAAAAAATAAACATGCTGTAATAGAAGCAGTGGAAAAATCATTAATGGGTCCTTGGTATATATTGTAGGGGTGATTTTGATTATTAATAATCAACATGTTATCATTTGGAGTCAAACTAGTTCGACTAAATATTCTAGGAGTTGAACTATTCATAACAAATTAATGCATCGTGTATTTTCTCCATGCCACCATTTTGTCTAAGATCCTGACAGGATTTTAAGCCTGATGGAAATAAATTTAACTTGAATAATAGCGGTTGTTTAGGGCCATAAATATTTAAGTAGAATAAGCCACGTGGAACTTACGAGACGGAGAGCCCGTTGTAAAGCCAGGCCCGCCAGGTCTGTGGCGCGGGACTGGCCCCGTCGATGCGGGCCTCGATGTGTGCGCACAACGCACGCCGGTCGTGCGACCGCCCCGACCGCGCGTCGCACACTAGCCGCTTGCGACACTCGCCGTCGCACGCCCCGCGCCTGGGACTGTTCTTCCAGTAATGTCTGCAATGAAAATAAGCTTAATACTATGTATATCTTCAGTGAATAAGATAACCATCACTTTAGAAATAAAGAAATATCGCTCATAACCCCGAAGAGGTAGGGAGAGGTACTATGCACTCACAATAGTCCGACGAAATTAACCCCCATAAGATATGACAATAGGGAATATGCATGTGATTTATATATGGCCGAAAAAAATAACGTTTAATGTTTAATGCTGAAGAAATATATCCACATAAATATTTTTGCCAATATTCAAG